>RHPI01000017.1:0-38530 GCA_009103225.1 Chlorokybus atmophyticus | reverse complement strand
CCCCCCTCCACCTCGATGTCTCTTCTCGCGCACAAGTAGGCATGGGTTTCACTCGTACATGCAAGTGACGAGGCGCATTGCAGTGCAAAGTGCGGTCATCGACAATGAGCCAGTCTCAATTACCATTGAGTTGCACCAGGATGTCTCATATGCAAGTTTCCCGACACAGTCACCTGCCGACCTCAGAGTGCAAGAGTGAGTTATAGCTCGAATGTTGTGCGTCGTCAATCTCATTGTCCACAGCGTGCATACTTGCAGATGCATACCTAGTGGTGTTTAGGGCTAAACTACAACATACTGTTGCAGATGTATAACGCGACGCAAGCTATGCCATGAGAAAGCAAACTATTATGCTGAACAAGTTTTGGGCAAGCGGCGTCATCTCAGCATAGCTTGTGGCGGGTTGTGGTAGATCGCGCATTAAAGTGGGAGTACTTACCGGCAACTGCGCTTGTATTGCTGTACCTTTGGCGCGAGATACAGCAAAACTTGCAGGTGGATTGCCCGGCGAGCCTTAGAAGGTAACATATCAATATAGTAGTAATTCTCGTCTATGCGCAGCATGCACATGTTGTTTTGTTTTGCACATTGTCAAAGTTACGGTGATGCGACAAGGTCCATATTCCGAATTGGGGTAGGCACAACGTGTTGTGGGGTTCCTCTTGTGTGTGGGTATATGTATTCAGGCCGTAGTCACTACTAAGCGCCCCAAGTGACCTGCATGATCTCTTCATGTGAGTTTTTGTGTGCGCGTCACTGGAATTGGCCTATCCCACTGGCATACACCATACTCTCCCATGGCCACAGCGGCTTTTATGGTCTAACACAACATCTCATCCCGAGAAGGTTTCACAAACAGATGCTAGCTGGTTGGTGTTTTGTAAGACACCAGCAGTATGTGTTAGCTGCTAATGCTCTGCCCAGCAACTTCCATTCTTTTCAACTCAATCGCTAAAGTTTAAAAGTTGAACTGCTGCTTGTACTGTGGTCTAGCTGTGTTGATTGCTAGCAATGGAGGGACTCTCACTCGAGAAGCTTCTTGCCTTAATTGCAGGGACTCTGCGCCCAATGCCTACACACAGCTCAAGCTGTTGCTGCAGGCAAGTGTTGCAGACCTTTAGCAATAAAACAGTTTGTTTTTGTGTTGATTAAGTTTTCATGTGCGCAAACATGCATAGTGCAATGTGCACTTACATGACCCTGTGAGAACAACCAATGCTAGAGTTGACGAGTTGAGTAGCTTGTTAGTAATTTTGGGCATTTTAGATCTGGAAGTTTAAACACGCGTGCACGGGGTGGTTTGCAAGTTTATACTTAGCTCGGGAGGCAAGGCACGAAACCACTCTCAAGAATAGTGCCCTTGAAGTTTTTTCACCGATATCCATGATCTGACTGTTGCACAACCCAGAGGATAGCGAAAATAAGCAGCTGAGTTTACAGCTTTGAAAGGTACAACAGATCACGCATTCTGTTCCACTAGCTGTGGTGGTATTTGTCTCCACAGACACCGTGCATGTGGGAAACCTCTCGTTACGGCCTGGGAACAAAATGCTTGTTGTACTTACGTGTATATAATGTGTGGAAGCTTGAATGGCCCTTGTGGTAGATGGTTACATTCCCCTTTGTCAAGGCTATTTATTTCGAGGCACACTTTCGCTACTTGTGCAGGTTTGGTGGCGGCAACACTTGGGTGTGCCGTGCGCTGGCAAAGAGAATGCTATGCTAGATGTTGCACAGTCCGTGGTTGATGGTGATGCTGACTTTACTTACACCTTGCGCTGCATGTAGGTGTATGGGGGGCAATCAGGCCACGTCGATGAACTTGTTGCTCAACACCCTTAGCCTCAGCAGTGAAGTTACTGTGTGCTTCACCAAATGCGTTTCACATCATGAAGCAACTCGGGCTTCTGTGCTCCCCCACACACGCGCATGCACTCACCGCGGCGCCCAGGCATCTGCACTCTCGCCTTCCTTCTAGGTTGGTGACCTGTGTTGTGGTGACTGGTCGAGCATCGCGAGTATGTCCCACACACGTGGAAGCGCAGCGCATGACAGGGATCTCAAGCTCACAGCGCAGCTGCTTCGAGAACAGCTCCTCAAGTCATGCTTTTGAGCTCCTTTCGGTGCCGCAGCATTGGTGTTCAACACTCACTCTGTCTTGAAGCACTGCAGATGACCCTGACATGACACCAGCTGGATTACTACGCTGCTGGAGTGTGACTGCAAATGACACCAGTTTGCACGAAGTTAAGAGATGAACCTTATGTCGGATTCTGGAAGCGAGGTCACTGTGCTGCGCACGAAGTCAAATATGCCCATCAGCTGCTCCAGCACAGTCCCCTAAGTTGTTATGCCTGCCAAAGCCCTGTAACCTTACCTTGCAGAGGACACGCACGCACACACGCACGCACATGCAGGCGCGTGCAAGAGAGAGTGCACACACATTTACGCAGGCACGCAACCACATGAGAGACTCAAGGCCCACCTTCTTGTACGCAGTGTTAGCTGCGGCTGCTGTTGTTGCTGCGATACAGGCTGCTGCTGCTGCGGCGGCGGCGGCGGCGGCGGCGGCGGAACGGACTGATCGCAGGGCAGCGGCTGCCCTGCGATCAGTCCGTTTATGACGTCAACTGCATGGGTTGGCCATAGCATTGTTCACGCCAAGACCCCAACCCGTTATTTCAGGCATCATCCTGCCTGAGCCATGCCCATGTCCGGCCCCTGCCAGTAGCCGGTAGCAGCGGGTGAGGGCGCTTGCACACGTTGCATTCAGCCTTAGGTGGGAAGTTGTCATAGAGCATGCCGCGCATTGTGACCAAGTGACACCTGCTGTAGCACAAGCATGCAACGGTAACAATGAGATGGCCGCGTTCCGGGCAGGCAAGCACATATGCATGCAGTTGTTGTTGGCAGGCACACATGCGCACATGCACGCACACACGTGCGTGCACACAAGCGCTCCGTTGCACGCATGGGTGTGCAGATACGTATGTATGTCAAGGCAATATCAACTGCACGTGACCAGCGAAATACACCTCTTTAGAAAGGACAAACAGGGCAAGACAAGTACGAAACGTCAACAGCACTCAACTTGCTTTGCACTGATTATGACGACACTGTCAACAACACTGCTTATCCTGATAGTGTAACAGTATGAAAGCCCATGCAATGCTTACAAACGCTGCGATAGCTCGTGCTCATGCTCATGCTCATGCTCGTGCTCACCGTCGCGTTGAAGTTTGCTGCGGCAGCGCCGCAAGTGCTAGCGGGACCGGGCCGGGCTGGGCGTCCTCGCCCCGGCCTCCACGCCCATCCCCACCGCCGCCCACCATCACCGGCGCCCACAACGTCAGCATCCATCGCACTCATATGACTATTGCCAGGGTTAGGGCTCAGCTGAGTTAGGGCCCTAACGTTGGGGTCACCCACTTTAGGGCTCCAACTCCTAAAACTCAAATGACCCTAACTGGTTGCCCTGAGGCGGCGGCGTCGGCGGCGGCGGTGGTGGTGGTGCGATGGCGAGGGGTCCCAGGAGAGGCGGTGCAGGTAGAGGAGGTGCACGGGGAGCGGGAGGGCGAGGGAGCCCAGGAGGTCGTTCTGCGCGACGTCGCGATGGAGGCAGTGGCGGCGGGCTGCTGGACCCGCTCCTCCTGCCACGCCTTCGCCAGGTGAGTCTGGCAGCCATGCATTAGGGGTTGTTGTTGGCTTGCTTGTGATCAATCAACTTTGTGAATCTTGCTTAATAGTGCATGCATTTTGATTGTTCTTTTGTCAGAGAAGTAACCACTTTCAACGTGCAGTATGCTGGCAATGAGCGTGTCGAGCTGCGGGACTCCGAGGAGGTGGCAAATTATCTGAGGGGGGCGTATAGGGAGTATCAGCGCAAGCAGTTTGGACCCTTCCATAAGATGGTGCAAAAAGGTTGGCTACTTGCTTGGCAAGCAAAAGCAGCGCAGCTTGCATTGCTCATTACACAACGTTCTTGCAAGTTCTTTCCTGTGTTATGTCCTCACCAGCCACTTCGTTCAGAGTGTATTGCAATACTTCTTGCAATGTGGATTCGTCTATGCGTCATGCAGTAGACGTTACGAATCTTCAATGATAACATACTCTGTCACAATCAGGGTCTCGCTTGTATGTCAGATACGAGGGGATTGCATGTTGGCAATGAGCACTGTCGAAATGGGTCAAGTCTATCAGAACGCGCCTCTTGCATGCGGCCCTTCTGTGAACACTTTGCTAGCTAGGACAATGCTGAAGTGAGCCGTTTCTTGCGTATATGCGCGCAGCTGTGCGTGTGCGTGTATTATATGAGTCTGACATCGGTCTGTGTTGTATTGACAGCCATTGCCATCCTGCAACAACGCGAGTCGAGTGAGCCAGCCGTAGCTGCGCGCGATATGGAGGAGCAGCGTCTGGAGGCCCTCGAGAATAACCACATGCAGCGTCACAGAAGCAGGTTTGAGCTTTGAGTTGCAACCAAGCAGCAATGTGTGCATTGCGCGCCTCGCTAAGGGCGTGTTGTCATTGCAGCTCGGATGATAACAGCGACGGCAATGCTGCCGGCACGAGCGACGATAACGACAGTGATATTGAGCTTCAAGCACAGGTATGTACACACTTGCTGTGTCATGGCACAGTGTGTGTATGAGTGCGCGCTCATACACATGTGCGGGTGTGCACGTGGGCGTGGGCGAATGCGTGCGCCAGATTGTGACACCTATTGAAATCCAACACAACTAGCAGGGCCACAATTTGCTCAACTCGGAGTTGTTGCGCTCGTATGCTACGGGTGCAAATGACGCCACAACCACAACTGCCAATGGCGATGCTGAGGCTGACGTGGCAGCAGCAGAGCCTCCCGCATTTGCCCCTCCCGCAGCCATTGCTGCAGCAGCTGCAGCCGCAATTGCCACTGCCAAACAATCACGTGAACACAAGCAGCCATCAACACCCAAACCCAGCATTGATGCTGAAGCAGCAAACCAACCGTCCACTTCCACGCCTGCCAGGGCGGTGGTTAAGAGGTTGGTCAATGAGGGTGTGACACCTAGCAAGCGTGGTGTTGAGTCTGTGAGGAAGCGGCAGCGTGTTGGCGTGGGGGACAACACGCACCCGAGTTTGAACACGCTACAACCCACCGCATCAGAACCGCAGAAGGTGCGCTTTGCCAATCTTGGCGGCATCGAACCTCAGCTCAAAGACATCAGAGAACTCATCGAGTACCCTCTCAAACACCCCGAGGTACGTGTCACAAGCACATAACATCATCAAGTACGTCATTGTTGTATTCATGCCAAAACTGTAGGTGTATGAGTGGCTCGGGGTTGAGCCTCCACGTGGCGTGCTGCTGCACGGTCCTCCCGGATGCGGGAAAACCATGTTGGCGCACGCCATTGCCAACGAGATGGGCGTGCCTTTTCTGCGCATTGCAGCACCCGAAGTTGTCTCTGGCATGTCTGGCGAGTCGGAAGCAAAGGTTTGACACAACAAATTCTTGCAGCAGACTGATGGTTGTTAATGCAAGCAAGTGTTCATGTGGTTGTGTCACACAGGTTCGCGCGTTGTTCATGGAGGCAACAAGGCTAGCGCCGTGCATCGTGTTCATCGATGAGATCGATGTGATTGCACCCAAGCGCGAGTCGGTTCAGCGCGAAATGGAGCGGAGGATTGTTGCCCAGCTGCTGACTTGCATGGATGACCTGGTCGCGTCTTCTGCTTTCACACATGCTGCAGAGAACAGCACTGCTGAGGACACTCCCGCTTCAGGACTTCAGAGCAAACACGTGGTCATTATAGGTGCGCCTTCGTTGATGCAGGCCATCGCCAATCACATGCTGACTGTGCATGTTGTTTTGCTGATAGGAGCCACAAACAGGCCCGATGCGATGGATCCTGCGCTGCGCCGAGCAGGACGGTTTGATCGTGAGATACCCATGGGCATCCCTGATGAGGTATGTTATGACTAACAGTTTTGGTATTTTGTCTCTTCTGTGCGTGCATGCGTATGAGACCTGATGCCTGATGTGTGTTACATGTTGTGATAGGCCGGCCGCGCGCGCATACTGGCTGTTCTCACTCGCAAGCTGCGGCTGGAGGGCGCGTTCGACTTCGAGTCGATGGCACGACGAACCCCCGGCTACGTTGGCGCCGACCTTGCTGCCCTTTGCAAGGAGGCTGCCGCCCTGGCTGTCACGAGGGTCTTTCAACAGCTGCGTAGACCGGACGCAGTCATGCAAGATGCTCAACACGAGCAAGTGCGTGGACGTGTTCATTATGCTGGTGTTCGATGATGACTATGATGTTTATCGTTTTGCGTGAGCACACACGCATGGGTCACTTGTGATGCAAATTCTACTGCTCAGGAAGCCAAAGACAGTGAGCAAGTCGAGCAACCGGCAACACAAGCATTGTCTTCAGAGGAGGAGCAGCAACAAGCTGTTGTCATTGCAACAACACCACCTGATCTGCCTGTTGAGGCACGGAGGCTCGGGACGTTGAGCCCCGAACAGCTGCGTGGGCTGAGCATCACCGAGCGCGACTTTGAGTTGGCGCTGGACAAGGTGCAGCCGTCCGCAAAGCGCGAGGGCTTTGCCACGATACCCGGCGTCTCGTGGGATGATGTGGGCGCCCTGGACGACGTCCGTGAAGAACTATCGTTCTCTATTTCCCAGCCAATTCGCAATCCAGAGCGCTTCACGGTTAGTGCACTGTTGTATAGTTGCTTTTGACTTACTCCCATGCTGATTCGCATGTAACAATTTTGCCGATTGCAGGCAATGGGACTGCCTTTGGCAACTGGCGTGCTTCTCTATGGACCACCTGGTTGCGGTACGTATTTGAACTATTCCACACGCGTGCGAAAACTCTACGTGTGGCAACCTCATTGGCGACTGTGCATACAAACCCACACTTTTCACCTATTGCACAGGTAAAACCCTCGTGGCGAAGGCCATAGCAAATGAGTGTCGCGCCAACTTTATCTCGATTAAGGGTCCAGAGCTTCTGAACAAGTATGTTGGCGAGAGCGAGCGCGCTGTGCGCCAGCTGTTCGGCCGTGCCCGCGCATCCGCCCCGTGCATACTCTTCTTTGATGAGATGGACGCCATGGCACCACGAAGAGGTGGTGCTGATGGCAACGCCTCCATTGAACGCGTTGTCAACCAGCTCCTCACTGAAATGGACGGCCTTGAACCCCGCCAAAGCGTCTTTCTCATCTCCGCCACCAACAGGCATGAACAATACAGCTACATTATGCTTGCACGCGTGTTGGTGTGACTCGTGTGTCATGTGTTGGCAGACCTGATATGATTGACCCCGCTATGCTGAGGCCAGGCCGACTAGACAAGTTGTTGTACGTGCCGCTCCCGGCCCCCGCCGCTCGAGCATCCATACTACAAACACTCGTGCGCAGCACGCCTCTTGATCCTGCTGTGGATGTGGCCGCTATCGGCAGCAGCTACCGGTGTGAAGGCTTTAGTGGTGCCGACCTCGCAGCCTTGGTATGTATCACTTTGTGTCGCATCTTAGGTTGTGCACTGTTGGTACAACTCTGATGGTGCACATGTGTGTTCAGTTGCGTGAGGCGTGCATAGCTGCATTGAAGGAGCAGAGCGCCCTGCCGGGCGTAGACGTGACCAGCTGCGAGCCTCCGCGTGTGCGTGTGGAGCACTTTGAGTACGCCTTCAAGCGCGTGTTTCCATCCGTGTCAAAGAGTGATCAACGCCAATACGAACAGCTGCGGTGGAAGCTGCGGCGCTCACGAGGCCACATTCATAAGGATGATGACGTGGACGCCAATGTGGTCGCCATCGACAACACCGCTGTAATTGTTGCGTCACAACAAGCTGATGATCAGGTAGTTAGCTTAGCGGCTGGTGTGACGCCGCCGCAGCTGCCGCCAGTGGAAGCAAATGACAATGCGCAAAGGTTGGTTGCGAAGTGATTCAGTCCAAGCAGGATGGTTAGCAAGAGTAGTGCTGCACTTGGTACACCTGTATGAACATGTCACCAGTTTGCACAGTACTTGCACTTATAATAAAGGCATGACGATGTTGAACGCATCACTTTGTGCGGAGGTAGGTCATGCCAAGTTTACTGGGAGGTGTGCATCTGCATGGTTTGCTTTGTGGACACAGCATACAGCATTGGTCACTATATACAAAGACGCTTACGTTGAATGTTTAGAATGGTACTTTTGATTTTTGTACAGCGCATAGGCATATTGCATATATTGGAATGTGTGCATGCAAGCCTCATAACAATGACCTTCGCACTACAAGAGGTCTCGAGCATACTCAAGTTGAACCAAGCTTGGCAGCAGCGGCACGGATGTCAAGAAGCTATCCCGAAACGTCTTGTACACGGCGTTCGACGAGCTGGACCCTGTGAATAGGACGCCAGCATACTCGGTGAACAAGCATGCTTATAGCCGGCTCCCATTGAAGTCCTTCTGGCTGGCGCTCAAAGCATCTGAATGCTTATAACTACTTGGATTGTGCAGCATTGCGCACCGTACGCACAACAACGTGCACATGCTAGTGGGATCAGAAACTTTGTGTTGGAAAAAACATTGCTAAAGAACCTGTTGAATATAGCAGACAAGATTAACGACAGGACAAGAGGGTAAGACAGACAAGACAAGACTAAGAAACACAAGACACAACACAAGACAAAGGCAAGAAAAGCCAAGACGAGACAAGACTAGGTAAGCATTACATGTGAATATGGCGCTGTGTGCCACCACGACATGCGCATCATACACCGGCTGGTAGTAGTCTCTAGTCATCCACAATACAAACTGGTAGTTCGCATCCCTTCTGCACCCCAGAACATAGCAATGTAGTTTCACTGGGCTCACTGGTTTGAATTGCAGCGTACGTGCACAACGCCAACAAGTACAACCTCCCCGACATAGCTACTGCTTTGCCTAGATGCTGTCGCTTGACTTTGCAGCACAGGTAATCACACAAATGCTTACATGCTGTGATGATGAGCGGCATTATGAGCAGGCACAGCGCCCGCCTCACGGGCAGCAGCCTGAGCAGCCAGCCTGGTGGCCACCCTGCTGTGGCTGCGCGTCGCTGAAAGCGCTGCCGCTTTCAGCAGGCGCCGTCTAAAGTTGGCTGGTACTGCTTGTGCTGTGCTGGAAGCGGACAAGGAGGTGCCTGGCGACACCACCCACAAGACCGCTGCCGCCGCCCCGCCATGCTGGCACAGCCTGACGTGACGTGACGTGACGTGACGCTCCAACAATCATCACGCTCTGTTGACACGTGATGAATCGCAACGTGCGTGACGCGTGGAAAATGCGCAACACGAGCTAATTTTCTGCAAGGCGCCACGGCGGAGGCGGAGGCGGAGGCGGAGGCGGCGGGGCAGGAGCATAGTGAGCAGCAATCTGAGGTGATGGTTACGCAGAATGGTTTGAGCCCACGGGCTGTTCCTAGAGATATAGCTTGCAGTTGAGGTAGCATAAGCTTAGAGCTGCGCCTGCCCCGGCGTTGGTAAGGCTTAGGCGCTTTTCAGCTTGGTGAGCCTTCCTATTGTTCTTCATGTTGATGTCTTCGCAAATGCCGCTAGGCCTACTGGTTAAACGGTTCAAAAGTTCAGAAGTATAGGTAGGTAGATAGGCCGGCACACACAGCCCAGAGTTGAAGGGTCGCTCTCAATTGGCAGGCGGGCGGCTGTTTCCATCAGCGACTCTCAGCTCTTCACGCAGGCAAGCGGGCAGCTGTTTCCATCAGCGGGCTGGCACCGCAGTGCGCACTGCATGCTTGTGTTATGATGTGTGCATGCGTGGGATGGTCGGCTGCGTTTCTCTGCGTTTGTTGTGTGAGATTAGGGTTGCGTTCTTTCCGAGTGTGGTGTTGTATGCTGGGCCTTCCTTGCGACTGTCCTTGTTTAGCAGCTGCGGAGGAGGCCTCCCCTGTTGCAAATTCGCAAGCGTGTTTGGTTGTGCTATGTGCTAGCACGGAGTCTTCCTGCATTCACCAAGCTTGCGTGGAGGTTGCTCTTGCTGTGTAATGCTTTTCTCTTCTTGTTTTTTGCTGTGATTTCTTGGAAAGGCATGGCAGATATGGAAGAGAAGAGGAGAGAGGACTGCTGCCACAGTGATTCAAGCAAACAGGTCGTTGACACTTTGCTATTCAAGCTGCTTTCTGGTTTTGTGTGCGCAATGCCCACGGACGCCACAGCTTGCGTGCTATTTGTCACACAACCACGTTGACAAGAGCTGCTTATGTCGCAGACAACAATGCTATTTTGCAAACATTGTGACAGGCCTCATTGCGTGTATTCAGACAACTGAAGACAGTAGTGCAGACTATGGCAGCAGCAAGAGGCCTACAGGCACCAAGAAGCAAGCTGTGGTCAGCCTCAAGTGTTATGTGCCCCTGCAAAACATCAAAGTGGCCAAACGAAAAGTAGGCGCCAACATTGCAGACTACGTCGTCAAGCGCTTGAAGAACAAGCACGAGATCGCTGTCGAGTCCGTGGAATGTCTGCAGCTCGGGCAACATCAGCCTGCAAGTCTACCAGCTGACCAAACCGAGGCAGAGTTGTCCACTGCCAAAGCCTCGCTGATCATCAAGCCAACGACAACAGTGGAGTCGCAGCTGTCAGAAGTCGGTGCGATGCGGCAGGAACTCAGAGAGCTGCAACGGCAGTTCAAGAACATGAAGACGAAGCTGGTAGAGTTTGCAGAACCTTTGGGTCAGCTTCAATTGAGCAACTTGGCAGCGCAGGTGCTGCGTTTGGTGTCGGAGAGGTTTCAGCCAGCCTCGACTGACAAGCAAGGAACAAAGGCCCACTACCGTCCATGTCATTGTTTCCAATCGTACTTGGAGTCTACAAGCTCTGCAAGCTCTGCACTTTCTGCAAGATCAAAAGTAAAGGAGCTGGCAGAACTGTTCAACTTGCCACCGCAACAGTTTGCGGTGATGGCGGATGCAATTGTTGACAATCGCAACACGAGGACACCCCCAAACGCGCAACGCCTTGAGAGAGAAGTTGGAACCATTCTGAAGCTCCTGGAAGATGTACCAACCATGAAAGAAGTGTATGTTGAGGAGTATTTAGTCTTAGAGAACTTTGACAAGCTTAGCAAGTGGTTGCAATGTTGAAGTTGTGTTTGGTTTACACTCCATTGATTTGTCGCAGTAGCAGTAGACATGACAGTTGCGGTTGCCGTTGCGTAGCATAGGTTAGTGAATGTTGTGTTTGTGTAGCACACACACCATCTTCAAGCAGGCACAGCCTGCAGTGGTAGATTGCACTTGGCAATTTATTTTCGTGGCCCAATGGTCGCATGCCTGCGGAGAGCAATGTTGTTACATTGTCATGAACAAATGTGCCGAGCAGCTCTGCCCACATTGTAGCGATTTCCTTCTGGTTGCTGACTGCGGGTGCTTGCTTGTTGCGGTGCAGACAGCAGCAGTCAATCACAAGAACAACACATGCAAGAACGTACACGTGGACACACATGTCTAACGGGGTAGAGGCAGTAGATTAGCGTGCTAGTAGTAGCCCGGTGGTCAACTAATTGTCATTTGTACGACACCTTGCATGTGTTGCTGCGTGCTGACTGAACTACACGTTGTGCATGCGCATGCATGTCCTGCATTTGATGTACACTTACCAGCCTTACCCCTTCTGTACACAACACTCCTTCAATGATGTACAATAGTATATCGACATCTCACGACACAACCAAGCACTTCGGGTGCAACCTCCCATCCCCCAACCTCCCGCACGCGCAGCATTCTGGGCTGCAATCTTGCCAGCGACACTGCGCAGGACGACAAGCAGAAACAACACCTCTCTATGCATGCAACAAAGCGGTCTAGCTAGGCCAACTAGCAAGCCTCGTACATGTTGCATTGCTAGCCTGCACCAATTGTGCACAGCAAACTGTACCACTAGTAGTGCAGTTGCGTCGTAGTTCACTACACAGACAGCCGGATTTCAACGCAGGTAGAACTGCAAGCCCTATGTGCGGACAAGCGTGGCAATGCAACTAAGGTGTTCAGCCTCTTGCTCTGTGTATACAGTTTCATTCAGTTCTGACAGAGGCCTAGATGCCAGCAAGATACTGTTGTGTAGGCCACGCCAGGTGGATACAGTACAAGCAGTTTACAACCTGCTCTATAGCATTGCCAGCGGATATCAGTAGAATGTTTGCGACATCACCAGGTGCCTGTTAAACGTTACATGCTCTGTACAGAGATCCAATTAATGTAACTAGTAAGTCGACCCTAATCTCCTGTAGTGCACAGCTGTCAAGGCCTTATCATCCTGCAGCGAACAGCAAGTTAAGCTACAACATGTAAGATGTGTGCGCATTGTGCATATGGCTTGACCACTTACCAGCAATCTGCCAGAATCAACTGTTGCATATATCACGCAGTGGTCCCCTGTCTCCATACGCTGTTGCACTGGGCACTCCAAGAAGGACACCTGTAATGCTCGCGTGTTCAACACACACGCGTGTTCCCAAAAGCTAAACACGTCCAACATGCAGACAACCATAGCACTTACTGCCGTGGGTATAATGACAGCACCGCTCTTCTCCGACCGCTGCACTTCAAGTCCTTCAAAGCGATCCTGTGCAGGCTTGAATGGCTTCAGCATGACCTCTTTAGTCCTGCCCTCTCAACACAAAACTTGCGCCGGGCTGCACCAGGTTCTCCACAACACGGTCTTTTGCAACAGCCATCGTCAAGCCTGGCGGCTGAAACGATGCCTGCAAGGGAGTTGACAACCATTGATATGCCAAACACCTCTGCACGGATGTAGTGTCTGTGCATTGTTCGATTGTGCAACCTTTCAGATAGATACCTGTGAGACCCACGAAGTCAACATGCCGGCATCTGCAACGCGCGCAGTCAACACGCACAGCGCGCCCACATTGCGTCCAACAGCCTGTTCTGTGTCCATGGCAGCCGTGTACTTGGGCGCGCTTCCCTTCTTCTTCGCTTTCAAGATCGCCTGGGCCAAGTCCGTCCCGCTTTCTTCGCGGAGCTGTAGAGACTGCTCCGGGCTTGAACTTGACGCGGATGGGGTCAAACGCGAACCCAAAGCCGGCGTCTTTCAACCGCGACTGCAGCTCAACAGCTTCACCACTCCAACCAACGCTGCCGAACACGCCGCATGGTTTTGCACGCAGACTCGTCCTTAAGGATAGCTCCGAGTGCTTTCTGAACAGGGGTGGGCATGTGGCCGCCGAGCGTCGGGCTGCTGAAGACAAACCCTTCACTGCGTGCCACCACTGCCGCGACCTCTGAAGACGTGCTCACCTTGCAGTTGAGGGTCTGCACGCCCACGCCGGCCTTGACGGAACCGCGGTTGATGGCTTGCGCCAACGCGGACGTGTTGCCATTAACCGAGGCATGAATGACGGCAACCATCGCATCGTTTGCGGCAGCGGTCTGAGCTGCTGTCCATTGGCCATACGCGCGCAACAGCTCTGTCACGGCTGAGCGAATGACTAGTTCGTGCAACATGGCCAGCACGCTCACGACAGTATCATATTCACCCCTTGACACCAGCACTGCAGGCTTGTTCTGAGGTGCGCTCTGAGCTCTGGGCAGCAACTTTGCCACCACAGACCACAAAAACTTTGCATCCGCGACAATAAGATTGATGCCACGCAGCTCCATGTGAGAAGGCGGGTCCACTTTCAGAGCGAGCTTTTCCAACGCCACAGCTGCATGGACAGCTGTCGGCGCCAGCATGCAGTCGTAAAAATAGCGCCAGTCCTCGCCGTAAGTGTCCCCACCCCAAGCCCTCGTCATCACTCTCCTCAGGGCACACGTGCGCAGAGAACAGCTTGTGCGTGTACAGAATGCCTGTCCGTGGATCGTACGTGACCATTCCCTCCAGCCAGCGCGGTGTTGGCGTCAACATGAACCTTAGCTCATGGCCTGGTCAAGTCAATGCAAGTCAGCTCCTATTGATTCTCATGCTTGCACGGGTCACGAGCGACTGACCTCCTCCAGGGTCAAGCGCATCTGAGGGTTGCCCTTCACAATTGTCATCTTATACTTGCTCTCGACCAGCCGGCAGGAAGCGTATCGCGAACCAACTTTGCTGCAACATTACTGCATCGCACATCCACTGCAATGGCACGCATGACACAATGCGGTTAACTTTGAACGCCTGAACACACATGACTGAACGTCATGTTCAGTTACGTACCATGACCACAGCAGACACACCTGGACCAGGCAGAGTGTCCGCCAACAAACTTCCGAGTTTCAGCGCGCTTTGGGCTATAGTGCCCCAGTATGATGTAGTTGATTGAACCAAACCCCACTGTGTCCTGCATGTCGCAAAATTGACTTTTTGCCTTGCTAAGCATGGCAGCGATATCAACAAGAGATAGCAATGACGGTACCTCAAGTCGCTGGAAGAACCCTTGTGCAAACATCCCATCTAGTACAACAATCAACCAGTGCCAGTGCCATTTGCGCCTCTAATGACATTCTCGTTATCTATGGTTCCCCTCTTAAAATGTACTCAATCTGCAAGGATGAGGCCCGCTCTGTATTGTGCTTGGGAGTTCCAAGAAACCAGCAAGCAAGAACAATGCAGGTAGATCGCGATACTGCAACTAATACCTCAAACTTGTGGCGGTCTTTGCTGCGTCCCCGTGTAGAGATGGTACTTCCTGCAATTGGCAATGCGCGAATGTCCTCTCGCTGAGGCGCGTTATTGGTAGACATTGGCGGGGCGCCTGTTAAGCATGCGCACGCGTACACTCGCATTGAGTTTAGCAAGCTAACTGCCAATGCACTATATCTTCTACGCTGGAGCAAAGTTAGCACAATGGGCCTAATTTCAACCATGCATGCAAACCATATGCTAAACGCATAATATAGACCTTTCTTCCAACAACTCCCAAAGACTTTTTTGCCCGTGTTTAGACTCTAAGTGGTCAGTTGAGCATGCATGGCAACATCCTGCCAAGCTGTACGTGGCTGATTCACCTGCGGGGAAGGTGAAGCTTCTGATGTGGTGGCCTGCGCCTCACACCTAATGCTGCCGTCAAGTGGCGTTTTCCCGCATTTGCGACATCGCGGCAGCCACTGCGGCGCAGCAACAGTAACAACAACATTGTAAATAAGTAACAGCAACACTAAACACCCACAACGAAAACAACAGCAATGGCATTAAGCACGACACACATTTACGTACCACCAGCTCCTGCTTGCAGGAGAGGGACTGAGCAGTGGCGCTGAAACCCTAAGCCCCGCCCGAGATCCTGCCAAGCCTCCAGCTTGGGCAGCTCCTGCTTGGGTGTGGCGCCGCTTCGCATAGGAAGTCAGTGCGACGCTTACCGTGACAGGCGTCTACGCCAGCTGACTCACACCCGAAGCCATGGCAGACCACAGCTGCCGCCCCCGCCGCCGGCAATGCCGCCGTCCACAACACCAACAATACCGCCAAGCAGCAGGCCAAACATAAGCCGTGCAATCCGAATTGTCCGGCGCCAGGTTCAATGTCAGGCTTGATACGTGTTGAGCCAATTTGCGCCAGCAGTTTTAGGTGTTTACATCTCACGAGTTGTGTTTTTGACCAAAACACATTATGTACAGTTGTAAACTTTGTGTATCATGTGATGTGGTGTGTCACACTACATCATAGGTGCGTGCATGCATGCACAACTCTCTGCAATGCAACACCGTGTATCAATAGCAATGCTCGTGCATATGCACGTGTATGCACTGAACTGAACAGTAATAAACATGCAGCACGTGCTAGTGAGCAGCTGAAGGGTGCACAACCAGTGAGCAAATCACGCGCCGATATCAGTGTAACGCCTGTCACACACTTACCTGCACAGGTGTAACAGACTTCAAGACGATACAGCAGCACTTTCCAAAGCTGCACACAACCCCACACGGGATGGGGGAGGGCCCCTTTAACAACCAGGATAGGCACCCATAAATTAAAGTAACACCCTCCGGCTCCGTTGTTCAACACACTGTTGATAACGCCCCTGTCACAGGGTGTACTCCCCTTTGCAGCCCCCCGACCTGGCACAACCAATGCTAAGGCCCCGTGCCTTCACAATTGTATTGACCAAGCAAGGAGATAAGGCAATCTTATCCCTTATCTCATGTCTGCTGCATGGCAGCACCGGGTGACTTATGCCACATAAATGTGACATTGCTAAGCTATAACATCAGCTGCAGCACTGCGCAGCTCTGTGCTAGCTCACTCATGCCTTGTGTAGTTTATCATGCCCGAGGTCGCATGGGCTCAAAGGAATGCTGTGCATGAGCCCATGTACAACTCACGAGCACCACACATGCAGCGGAATTTTATAACAGCATGACTTACAGTAAGTACTTAGTAGCGAGACGCCCTGCCCTAAAAGCGTGACAGCGCGTGTGTTGCTGCTTGCTGCTCAGCTGTTTTGTGGTTTGTGTCCTGGAGCCATGTTCATGCGTTGTGGTTATACGCGCGTGCATGTTGCTGCTTGCTTCTATTTCATCTCAACAGGTTTTTGCAAGCTTTCCTCACTCCATTCACTGTTGGCCCACTGATTCCTGCTTTTCATTACATCATTCCATCTTCTCAGCCACTTTGTCCACTTTATTGCTCTCCTACTCTCCGCCAGTTAGAGCTCTGCAACATGCCTTGTACTTTCGGCCCTCGGACCATTGTATTGTTTTTTTCCTGAATTAACTTCTGAGAGGAGTCAATTCCAACCATACATGTGGGCATGCATGGTTGGAATTGACTTTGCTCTAATAGAAATTCATGTCTGCTTTTACAGGAATTGCCCTTGGCACTGACTGCCAATTCCTGTCAGTGCAAAGGATACCCTACCGAAACGGCAAAATGGAAATAAAAATGATCACAGTCAGTAGCATGAGCAGTCGAAACCACCAGCACCAGCAATATATTTAAACAAATTAAAACACATATGCATGGCTAAGAACGAGCCTCACCCACGACCATGTTTCTCTGTGAAAATGGGGCGCAACCCTGGACCTAAAGGGTCTGTCTCGAAAGCGACGCACAGCCATTGCATGTGTATACTTGTCATTGCTGTATGCGTACACTACACCTCTCTCCAGCAATGTAGATTTGTCACACCTTGACCAATGCATATTGCACTCATACGCACGCAGGGACCCACACACACCTTGAGCACAACTCGACTCTTTTTGCATACTTTTTCTGCTTGAGGACGGAGTTGGCAACCACAACTTACCAACTGTCGTCGGCTACATGTCAAGATATCGTGCAGCTACATGAAGCCTACAACACACAGCAAGGCTTCTCCATTGTAAAACAGAGAGTACCCGCACGCTTGCCTCACTTGCATAAGGAACCCCCCAAGCCACGTTTTATTCCTGCAGCATATGCTACAACATTGTCTGATGCTTCTTTGTGGCTAGCCCGTTGTTACAAGGGAATAACAAATGTTGTGGATGTATTGTGGAGCGAAGCTTTGGGGAAACAGTTGCAAAGCTGGATACTCAAGGACTTCAAGGGCTTTGCTCGATTGCATGAGCACTTTAATCAGACACGCAGCCCACAACAGAAGCGTGAGCATGTATTGCTGCAAAATTTGGATTTCACTACGTAGTGATTAGCTTGTACATAAACCTTGCACACAATGACTTGCTGCAACGCATGCAAGGCTTTATGGACAACGATTTTGATTGTGTGCTGCGTCATGAATGTAAAACCCACTTGCACATTAATGTTCAGGCATGGGTAGTAACGCATACTTGGGTGAGAGGCACTACTGTGGTACGAGAGGGTGTCACACGTGTTTTTACAACACCTATGCTACATGCTGTGTTGCAGTTTCTCATTAACAACCTGTACATGCAAACAGCACAGGACCAGCTGTTTCAACAAGTTACAGGCATCCCTATGGGTAACAGTGCTGGGGTGTACCTGGCTGTCACGATAAGGGTCCGGCCATCCAAGCCATAAAAGACCATGGTAGGAATAACGGCTACTTCTATCAGTATGTATTACGCCCAGCTCTCTGGCTGCCGTAACACACCTCCCCCATTAAAATGTAGCAGGTTCTCGGCTACTTCTTAGGGTTCTGTTTCTTAGCCCTGCGCTCGCAAGCGACCGAGCCATCTCGACTGGCGATCGCGCACGGTCGTCTCTTTCCGGTCGTATTAATTCTCGTTCGCGCAAACCACTCGATCTCGTTCTTGCGACCGTTTTGATTCGCGTTCTTTACGGTCCCTTTTCGTTCCTTCCGACCTGCGACTTTCCCAAGGTCGCGGATCTTTCCTTGGGGTAAACTCACTAAAGTTGGGGATGTTTTGGGGTTTTAAGGGTGTGGCGTGCGCGTCATTGATTATTTGGCGGACATGCATATATTATTTGTAGCTTAGCTTTTATGCCACACAGCCATATTTTTTATATTTTTTGGCCATCTAAAACGTGAGTTACAGCGTGCCAAAGTTGAGGTGTGACGGGTATCAGCTCACCAGTCAGCGAGCCCAAACTTGGGGACTCGAGTCAGCTGCCAAAGGCTGTCAGCCTCTGCCAGCTCTTGCTGAGGGCTATTACTTTGCTGCCCGCAGCCATTCTGGAGTGGCTGCGAGCTGCTTGAACACGCTGGGGGGGCAGGCGCATCATGGTGGTGATGGCTGTGATGTGCAGGCATTTCCACTGCAGGCATTCTTTGCCGCCAAGACTACGCTTTGCAATTAAAAATGCTGGCATTGTGCAAAGTTGCAAGCAAGCATGTGGCGAGGTGAGCGTCCTGAACGGCATATCTGAGGCGGCATGCATCATGTCGCAGCTTTTTTGTGTGTGTGTGTGGTTTCTTGTATGTACAATGCATGCAAGTTAAGAGGTCTATGTTAAACTGGTCTTGGGTTGTAAGAGGGTCGGACTGCGCTTGTGTCTTGCATGTTTGGGGTTCTGTCGCCAGCGGGAGCCCGCCTCCTTAGCGAGGTTGTTGGTTGGAGGATCATCACGGAGGTGGCGCTGGGCGAAGTCCTCCGCATAGTCCCACAAGGGGTCCCCCAGTTGGTTCTCGCACATCATAGGGTTCCATTCATACCTCATCTCAGCAGCTCGTTTGCCTCTCTTGCTGTGCGTTCCCTCTGCTCTTTCTCTGCCTACTTTAATTGTTGCTCAGCCTGTGCCTCAACATGTGCCTCAGCCTGTGCCTCAGCCTTCTGTTGACTCCTCTTCTCCTTCTCCCGGTCGGCAAGCATCTTTTTCAAGGCTGTTTCCTTCTTCTTTGTTGTCAGCTTCTCTGCTATCTGCACTGCTTCTTGTGCTGCTTGCTGTTTGCGTTGCTGTGTTGCTTCCTTGCGGGCTTGCTTAGCTGTCTCTTTTGCTTCCTTCTCTGCATCAAGCTTCTCCAGCTCTGCTGCTATCTCATCTGATGTCAACAGGTGTGCTGTAAGGAGAGGGGGTGCTACCTCCTCCCTTTAATCCCCTACCCCAACACCACCACCAGCCACGCCATGCACCAATTGCCGAAGCAGAAGATCCCCTGGCTATGGCGGCTGCTGCATTAGCAGTGCCGCCATACAGCTGATATCGACATGAGACTCATGTCTCATGTCGATATCAGTGTTACAGTTAAGTAATACTACATTAGGGCCTTAACACAAGGTTAACGGCCCTAATACGGCTTAATTGGCTGTATATACCCGTTGGGACCCTTATTTAATCCTAAATAAGGGCGGGGAACCTCTATAGAGGTAGCACTCCGTTACATTCCCCCCCACTTAGGTTTCAATGTCCTCATTGAAGGGTTAGCAAAGCCCCACCATGATTACCGAGAACCAAAGCAGTGAGAGAACCAGGGCCGAAGCGGTAAAGATATCTGCCAGCACCCTTTTACCGTCCGCGTGTGGACACAGCACTCCAGTACCCCCGAAGAATCTCTTGGCAGTTGGTAAGATTCCTTTCGGGCTCCCACGTGTTGTGCTCAACACCATACCCTTTCTATTTCACCAAGTAAGACGGCGCGCGTCCGCGTCGAGGCTTACGGTGACTGAGGATTGCTTCCACCTCATACTCGAAAGTATCGTCGCCATCCACTGCAATGGGGGGTGGAGGAGGTTGAACCCGACCGTCAGAACGGTATGGTTTCAGTACACTCGCGTGAAACACATTGTGAATGCGTATCGACTTTGGCAAGTCCAAGCGATACGCGTGAGTGCCGACCCGATCAGTCACTTTGAAAGGGCCTATCCAGCGAGGGAAAAACTTGCGGGTACCCACTCCCTTGATGGATACATTTTTAGTACTTAACAGCACCGAACAGCCCACATCGTAGTTGGCCTCTCTACGATGCGCATCAGCTTGGGCTTTTTGTCTGTCTTGCGCTGCGCGCAGACAGTCTTTTGCCAACGCTAACCTATCCTGCATGGCCGAAGCCATCTCGCGCGCTGCAGGTACGCGAGTCACGTCAGTAGCGGGCAACTTAATGTTCGCAGGACTCAGTGGATGCACTCCGTAATTTAAGAAGAACGGAGTCTCCTGCACACTCTCTTGCCATGCATTATTGATCGCAAACTCAGCCATTGGGAGATAAATATCCCAATCACTCTGATTCGGGCTCACATAATGCCGGATGGTTTCCTCAATCACTTGATTGGCGCGTTCTGTCTGACCATCCGTCTGTGGATGGTAAGCAGTGCTCATGTTCTGCTGAATGTGTAAGAAGCTGCATACCGACTTCCAAAACTGAGCCACAAATCGCGGATCGCGATCTGACACAAAGTTGCGGGGCAAGCCATGTAACTTGAACACAGACGCGACAAAAACCATCGCCAACTCACGAGAGCCTATCTCCGTGCGACAAGGGACAATGTGGACCATTTTTGTCAAACGATCCACGAAAACTGCAACCGCAGTGTGACCTAATGCTGTCTCTGGGAGCTCAGTAATTAAGTCCATACTCACACTTTCCCATTTGCCATCAGGAATAGGCAATGGTCGCAGCAAACCAGCGGGTTTCTGACGTAACGGCTTATCACGCTGACATTTGTCACACGTGTCCACATACCGTTTTGCGTCAACAGGCAACGATAGCCACCAATACAACTGTTGCGCTGCTTTAACAGTCTTGCGACTGCCAAAGTGCCCAGCGTACGGTGGATCGTGTACATCAGCTATGCATTTCGCACGCAATCCAGCATGGTCAGGTATTACCAAGCTGGTGCCCACATAATACAAGTTGTCTCGTTTGCTCAGCTTTTGCACGTTGTCCTCTGACGAGAACCATGGGTCAAAAGCATACCCTTGCACAACAGCTTGCACAAACTCATCATCCGGTGGCAATGTACCGCGCGTCGCAAGCAATTGCGCACGCATAGCTGCCAACAATGATGGACAACGACTCAGAGGATCAGCAACATTGGTTCTGCCTGGCCGGTATACCCACTCAAAGGTAAACCGAGACAGAAACTCATTCCAGCGGGCTTGCCTTCGTGACAAGTTTTGCTGTGTTGAGAAATACACCAATGGATTATGATCAGTCACCACTGTGAACTGAACCCCCTCCAAGTAACATCGCCATGTTTCCAGAGCATGTACTATACCAAGCAACTCTTGCTCGGTGGTAGTGTAATTCACCTCTGCTGGGATGAACTTCCTACTCTCATAAGCACATGGTCTGCCATCTTGCAACAGTACTGCACCACACCCAAGGGTGGACGCATCGCTAACCACAGTGAAATGCTTGTCCCAGTTTGGCAATGCCAACACTGGAGCAGAAGTCAAAGCTAGCTTCACCTGTTGCATAGCAGCTTCTTGTTCNTGTCCATAAGAATGGAGCATCTTTTCGCAACAGTTTTGTCAAAGGCACCACTACTGTGGAGTACCCCATCATAAACTTGCGAAAGTAGTTTGCCAATCCCAAGAATGATCGCAGCTGATGGATATTCTTAGGTTGAGGCCAATCCTTTACAACTTGCACTTTGCGAGGGTCAGGTTTCACACCCGCACCGCTCACAATGTGCCCCAAGAATGGCAACTCCGTCTTGCAGAAGTCACACTTCGCAAGATTGGCAAACAAGCGATGTGTACGCAGCAAGGCGAACACCGCTTCCAAGTGCTGCTTATGCTCTTCCTTGGTTTTACTAAAGACAATGATGTCATCCAAGTAAACCATAACATACTTGCCAAGTATGCCACCAAAAATCTTATTCATTTCCTTCTGAAACACTGCGGGCGCATTAGTCAATCCAAAAGGTAACACTTTGTATTGATAATGGCCCGAAGGTGTTCTGAATGCTGTCTTGTAAACATCGGAAGGATGAATCCGGATTTGATGATACCCACTTGTCAAGTCCAACGTACTAAAGTACGCATTTCCCGACAGTGTATCAAACACATCATCAATCCGGGGCAGCGGGTATCGATTCTTTACCGTGATCTTGTTCAAAGCACGGTAATCCACACACATGCGCAGCTTTCCATTCTTTTTCATCAACAACAAGATAGGCGCGCCAAAGGGTGAAGAACTCGATTCAATCAATCCCTTTTCCAATAACTCTTTGATTTGAGTTTCCATTTCCCCCCTCACTCGGGGGCTCAGCCTATATATAGGCCGAAACGGAGGCTCACTATCAGGAATGAGTGATATTGTGTGTCCGACACCTCGATCAGGAGGTAAGCCTGGCAACTTATCTGAGAACACATCTTGATACTCCTCAATGATGTCTGCAACACCTTCTGTATTTCCCGGCACAAAGTCGTCCGACGACGTCAAATGTACCAGAAAAGCCGGTGTATTTTTGCGCAACGCACGTTTCACTTGCAGTGCAGTGAGTAGCGCAAGGTCGGTCTGCTTGTGGTCCAAGCTATGTGACCCTTTCACAGACAATGTTACACGCTTACGACCTTTCTGTACTGTGCACAAGCGTGCGCCAGTATCAAATGTCATTTTGACATTTTCCTGCCATTCCTGTCCTAATACCACATCAACACCTGATATGTCGATGGATACCACTATGAAAGTAAGAGTGGCATGATAATTACCAATCTTTAATTTTATTTTTATTTCCCCTTTCACTGGCAACGCACCCCCCGCACCGGCAGCTGAAAATGCTGAGGGTTTACACGCTATCTTGTTGCGCACAACCCATTGTTCCTCAACGAAGTTGTGTGTTGCACCAGTGTCAATCAAGAACGAACTGTTTACACCTTGCATTGTGCCACTAAATGTCCACAACAGAGGTACCACCCGTCCTTGAAATGTAGCCAAGAGTCCGTGACTAATGCGAGGGTTGATCAATATGGCTGACAACCGTACTGTCCTTGTTTCACGCTTGCTGAATTGCTTCAACACAGACCCTCCGCGAGTATGTTTTAACCATGGGCCATGATACTTTGGCACCATCACCACCATACTCAAGGTTCTGTGCTTATTCTGCAACTCAGTCAATGCATGCAACACATCGGTAAGCATGTTGAACTCCACATGTACAAGCACACAAGCATTCTCTTCCACTTTTTCAACATCAAAGAGTGGCAACTTGTCATGTGCTTGCCATGCATGTGTCATTACATGCACTTGAGACAGATCATCAAACCAGTTTGCTGCTTGCATCTCAAGCAACTGGCTATCAACCGCATCTACATCAGTCACGGCGTAATCCTATTCAACCTTCTTGGCCTTGCCCTTCTTGGCGGGGCAGTTCTTCGCAATGTGGCCCGGCTGGTGACAGACGTAACAGGTGCGAGCCGCAGCGGGTGTAGCACCACCAGCAGATGTGCCACCGGTCGGAGGCGTGAATGTCTTCGCCTTCTTTGCCGTGTGCGCACTCGGCTGAGGGTAACGCTTTCCTCCCACCCCGTGCGGCTTGGCCGCAGCTGCCACATGTGCCTTTTCCTGCACCGCCGTGTCATCACTGTACAGATACACGCTCAGCTTCTGCAGCTGGGCCAAGTCCTCAGGAACCCAAGGAAGTCCCGTTGCCGTGTTGTACTGCAGCTGATCGCGCACACGCGCATCCAAGCCGCGCTTGTACAACTCAAACTGCTCAGCCTTGTCCATGGGCATGAGGCCACTGTTCACGCGGCCCACCAACGCTTGGAACTCCTGCAGATAGACTGAAGCCGTTCTGCCATTCTGTCGCAGCTTGTTGAGCTTGTTGCGAGCCTGAGTAGCTGGATCCATGCCACCATAGCGCTCCACAAGGAACTTGAATAGTGCCTCCACTGTCTTAGCCGCACCATCCTCTGTCTGCCTCGCCCACTCGGCGAGAGCGTCAGATGGCATGAGCAACTCAGCAACAGCAATGTGCTCACCAACTGGGCGCTTCAGTGCTGTCAAATAGTGCTCAACAGTGACCACCCAATCATGGATGTTGACACTGCCGTTGGGCTTGAACTTCTCAGGCTTGTTCAGTGCTGTAACCGGCAGCCCCGCTGATGCACCAGCTGCTGAAGTAGCACCCGCCACCTGTTGGCGCAGCGCCACCAACTCAGACTGCATAGCATCAAGGCGTGCCGTCAACTGCACTCGGCCAGTCAACTTGTCTTCCAAGTTAGGTCCCAAGTACCAGAACACGTCCTTGCAACGCTGTGAGGTTTCCACTCCCAAGTTGGCCAAAGCCTCAGACGCCATTCGCTTGCCTTGGTAAGGGAGAGGCTTATCATATACGGTCATGATAGCAGCCACCTTTTTATCACCTCGCACGAGTGGCGGGATGTTGTCCGTCAGCTCATGCTCGAGCATGCGGATCACCATCTCCTTGCTTGCACGAGGGAGTGTGGCAAAGTCTGTCTCATAGCCATCACGAACCGTCTGCGCCCATGCATCCCACACTTCCTGACGAAGCTGTGGGTGAGCATCGATCAAGGCTTTGCGCTCTCGCGCATACTTCTCAATAGCCCCACCAATGACAGACTGTGTGTCCATTGTAGCTGGCCCACTCTGAGTAGATTGATTGGGAGAAGCTTCGCTATCCTGCGCAGCTTCCTCCTTGTCACTCTCAGTGACTTGTAGCTCTCACTCGTGTCGAAGTCTCTCACTTTGTCATCACTTGATGGTTCGTATGATGACGATGAATCAGGGACGGTAAAGTACTTCTCACCTCCCTCTCCTTGGTCAGACATCTGCCCAAAGACAGCCATTAGCAAGTGCACAAGTACTCAGATTGTGCACTGCAATACAGGTAAAATCTAATGATTTTGTCTCGTCAAGTTTTGAGGCTTTACGGTGGAGTATACACCCCAAAAAGAGCTCTCCACACACCTCTCAACTAGACACTGACTCTGCAACAAACCGTGCGCGAATCCACGCGACGTTTCACGAGTTATGATTTCTCAAAGTTTTCACTTTGTACAACCCAGCACAATTCACAACTGTGATTGACACACAGTCTGCCAAATCTCGTCAAATCGACCTTACAGGCCGATATCGAGCAGTTGTGAATGATGAGTTTGATATCGGCCGCTCAAGCAATTCTGGCGGCCTCACCGCTCAAAATGGCGGCACTGAGACAGTCGATGTTGCCACCGAACTGCCCCCCCCCAAGGGAATTTCCAAATTAATAAAAAAACCCTTACACCACCACGAATCCACGTGGTGGTACACACACAATATAATACAATCAATGTATGTTTACTATGTGTTGTGCTGAAATGCAATGCTTCAGGGATAGGCCTGAATGGCCGGCTCCCTTCACACAATAACAAATTAGACTAGGACAGGCATGCTAGGCTAGGCATGGCATGCATGGCATGGCAAGCTAGGCTAGACTAGGCAGAGTTATGATTTCTCAAAGTTTTCACTTTGTACAACCCAGCACAATTCACAACTGTGATTGACACACAGTCTGCCAAAATCTCGTCAAATCGACCTTACTGGCCGATATCGACCAGTTGTGAATGGTGAGTTTGATATCGGCCGCTCAGAAAATTCTGGCGGCCTCACCGCTCAAAATGGCGGCACTGAGACAGTCGATGTTGCCACCGAACTGCCCCCCCCAAGGGAATTTCCAAATTAATAGAAAAACCCTTACACCACCACGAATCCACGTGGTGGTACACACACAATATAATACAATCAATGTATGTTTACTATGTGTTGTGCTGCAATGCAATGCTTCAGGGATAGGCCTGAATGGCCGGCTCCCTTCACACAATAACAAATTAGACTAGGACAGGCATGCTAGGCTAGGCATGGCATGCATGGCATGGCAAGCCAGGCTAGGCTAGGCTAGGCTAGGCACCAGCAGCAGCGTTTAACTATTATAGTTAAAACATAAAACACTTTAACTACCACTAGTTTAACGTCGCTGCCGCCTGCCGCCGCCTGCCGCCTGCCGCCGCCCCTGCGGCCTGCCGCCGCCCCTGCAGCCTGCCGTCGCCCCTCCCACAGGCCCCTTGCCGCCCGTGCTCCGATACCAATGTAAGGAGAGGGGGTGCTACCTCCTCCCTTTAATCCCCTACCCCAACACCACCACCAGCCACGCCGACCACACCGCCGCCGCCAGGGGCAACTGCCGAAGTTGAAGATCCCCTGGCTATGGCGGCTGCTGCGTTAGCAGTGCCGCCATACAGCTGATATCGACATGAGACTCATGTCTCATGTCGATATCAGTGTTACAGTTAAGTAACACTACATTAGGGCCTTAACACTAGGTTAACGGCCCTAATACGGCTTAATTGGTTGTATATACCCGTTGGGACCCTTATTTAATCCTAAACAAGGGCGGGGAACCTCTATAGAGGTAGCACTCCGTTACATGTGCAGTTGTGAACCCTCTCCTCTTCTTCACTGGCGCCTCTGTGTTGGGTGGTGCCTTCTCCGTGTTGTTGTTGTTGTTGTTGTTGTTGTCTCCATCTCCCACCTCCATAGCCTCCGGTAAAGCAAACAGTCCTGGTGGTGGTGGGGTTGTCTCCTGCTCCGTGAAGTACTTGTCTAATGCGTGTATATTGAGAGGCCATAACCCACAGGCACGAAACCTAGAGATGATGTTGGCAGGGGAAAGTCCTACATAGAAAGGGGTAACGAACAACTTTAAGAACTCCTTCCTGCTGAGCTCCCAGTTATACCTGCTCCATGCCTCTGCATGTACTCTTTCCTGTGTTGCTCCTTGAACGGATGGAATCATGACACATCCAATACTTGCAGCCGATGAGTGGTGTGGGGTGGCAAGACCAGAATGTGCAGGCCGTGGTCTTGTGTGAAGCGTATCATGGTGGGGTTGTACCTGCTCACATGGCCGTCCACAATTAGCAGTGCAGGGTTGGAAGGGTTGTTGCCTCCTGCCATCCACTTTGCCAGCTCCTCAATCCACTTCTCAAAAATTTTGGTTGTCATCCAAGCGTTCTCCTGGGCAGCAAACTTGGCTCCTGGCACGCTGAAGGCGTGTAGCAAGATCTGCGGGGACACTTCTTGCAAATGGCTTGGGCGCTTCAAAGTTATAAAAACGGGCCTAGGGTAGGCTAAACACAGCTGTTATTGCAATTTGCACAAGATTTTATCTCGAATGCCCATTAAACTCATCATAACCAATGAGCTAATTCCTACATAAAGACATGATGATATTTACACTACTTGCAACTTTTCAAGATACATGAAGCGACATCCACGGCAGCACATTATACACGGAAAACATGATTCAACATCCACTATAGCAACTTGCATTACCTGGCAAACAATCTACACTTAGCCAAGCAAATGTACAACCCTAGCTAATTTACTTCACAACACCTCAAGAATGGCCTCCTGCAGCTCGTCCCTATGCGAAACAACGACTCCCTTATACCTTTCCATGTCGTCAGCTTAGACTTAGTGCGCGTAAGTCGTTCACTCTCGGACTCCCGCTCTAACGTGACCTTGGGTGCGCACCGCAGTAAGTAAGCTGGTACTCTTGCCTTTTTGTGAGGTTGAGGCGGTAGGAACCACAAAGACCGTTTTGGCAACTATTGACTGGGACATGTTGTTGCGAAAGTCGCCGAAAATATACTCCTATAACGTATAGGGTGTCCGGCAGCACCCCGTTGCCGTGGCTGTCCGCACGGGTTGTGGATTGACGACTTCTTTCTGCCTCCTCCACACATTGAAGGATCAAATAAGGTGCATCTTTGTTGTGATCTTCAGCGCTCCTGTCTGAAGATACAACGAAGAGATTCCCCTTCTTCAAGGTCAACGCCAGCGTCTCTTGGTTTAGCATTAGCATCTATAAGACAGCAAGCACTCGGATTACGGAAACTGCAGTACCCTGCTTGCATCGGCACACATTGCAAGATGCTGGACGTCCATTAACTTGCAGGCTCAGCAATGTCTATCATGACATTTGTGTACAAGGGTGCACAGACAGCTTGCGATGCAGGATACTAAACCTTCATTAACTTGCAGGCTCAGCACTGTCTCACAAGACATTCAGCTACATGTGCCGAATGTTCAGTTGCTGCACTTCCAAGATCTGAGAAATGCCTACCTCTTGCTCAGCCTCTTCCGCTTCATCATCTCCAGCCACGAGCACCTGCTGCTTCCACCTGCCC
Source organism: Chlorokybus atmophyticus (assembly GCA_009103225.1). Classification (NCBI taxonomy): domain Eukaryota; kingdom Viridiplantae; phylum Streptophyta; class Chlorokybophyceae; order Chlorokybales; family Chlorokybaceae; genus Chlorokybus; species Chlorokybus atmophyticus. The sequence goes on along the minus strand of RHPI01000017.1, from coordinate 10,054 downwards.
GCATACTCCTTGCTAACGCAGCTAGAATGCAGCTCCTTGACACATGGTGCACAGAAGCAAGAGAGCGCACGGGACATGAAGCGATCCGCCTCACCCGTTGCTCGCACGACCTGAAACTTCATAGTGCCTGGCACTGCCCGGTAATTGCTTCCTTTCAGTTTATGCACAACCTCGTCAATGTTCAAAAGGTGAAAAAAGCGCTTCTGCACACACGCCTCGCCTTCTTAAGATACATACGTGAATACAGCTCCTCGGCCCAGGTGCTCATTGGCGTAATATGCTGCGGACTCAGCATTCACTATCTGTTCTCCCTGTAGCACTGCCCTGTCGAGAAGGTGCTTTGATGTTCCTCCCTGGCCGTCGTGTTCTCTTTTACCGTGCTGAGGGCAAGGATAATGCCATCCCAGCTTTATATGACAATAAGCCGCAGGGTCGCCCTCGCAATTAACAGCCGATGCAAAGGTCGTGGGAACAGGCACTCCAAACCTTGCTATCTGTCCGAATTGTTTTGCGCACTTGAATTGTACGCTACAAGTATCACTCCAACTGACAACTTTGTGTGCAGCAATGTCCCTGCACCGATACCCCCCCAGGAGTCTTCTGAAGCAACAATGCACCATGAAGCTGTCTTTGATAGTGTCATCCGTTATAAAGAAGTGCACCTGCGTAAAACACGGCTGAGTTAAACCAGGCCAGCGGGCAAGTTAGCTATGATAGGTGTATTAACATAACACATGCTGCTTTACCTCTTTTATGCGCACAGGCTCCTCATCTGTAGACTCGATGCCATTGACCTCAATTTGCGCGTGACGATGCACTATCATGACATAGATCCCTACAGGTGCGGATTGAAAGTGCTGCTGCAGCAGCTCGTAATTTGGTCGAATGATATAGTTTTTCAGAAAGTCACTCATCGTGACAATGGTGCCGCGATTAAACGTCTGCAAGCACTGTCGTTGCGGAGAAGCTTGCCACGAACCTGGGATCGCGTGCCAGCGAAAGTCCTCCAGCATAGGTCGGTATCACATGCGGAATACCAAGTAAGTAAGCGACTGCTTGGCAAAGTCCACGCATTCGTACTCTTTGACAAAACCATCAGCAGCGCGCCCTCTCTGCTTTTGCTTTTATAAAGGGACGAACATAGTCGCGTAGTGACGTCTCGCAGATCGATAGGTCAGTTTAAAAGTGGCTTGTCCCAACCACAACGACTGCATTCTCCTTGCACACATCGCTTTTTATGGTAGTCTTCACCAGGTTCCTTTGGGCACATGATAGAGTTGACAGCGTCTGTTGGATGGCTCAAAAACCCTTTGCAAGCCAATGAACACCTGCTGTACATTGGATGATTAGGACTGTTGCAGCCGCAAGTCTTCTGAACCTGTTAAACAATATGTCAACAGGCAGCCGGCTTGTAAGATCTTGGAGGTCGAGTAACTGCTAGCTTGCTTACCTTACAGTATTCACAAGCACAATGACAACTATCAATATGCCGCAGGCGCAGAAAATTGGTAAGGGCGTCCCACATCTCCTTGTTTTCTGTGTGTACTGAACAAACACATACATGACGAACGTCTCGTCCTCCAATATAGTAAGGTTTCAGCTTGTCAAACGACCAATGCTGTGCTTGAACTTTCGGGTGCTGCTCTTTAAAGTTTAAAAACAGCTCTATGTGCGTGGTGCCTTTTAGATATCTTTTACAGAATTTGATATTATGCTGCCTCTTGTTAGTGACTTCATCTCGAGCGTGAACTTGATCGCGTTTGGATGCAGACTCTCTAGTGTTCTCATGCCTAAACTGTTGGATCAAATTCCGTACGGCCACACGCAAGCTGTCTTTGCGTTTGCTACGCTGCTTCAGGCTCCAGTCATTCCGAATGGATGTCAGCTGAGAGAACCGGTAACGTTTGATGTTAAGAAGTGCAGCGACTTTCTGCACGACACGTGCATCTTTTTAGATTGTCAGCAACACACTGCTACCGGTTTTAACGAGCACGGCTCGTGCAGGACGATGAGCTTCTGATCTTGTTGCTTAAACTTCTTTATAAGCTTTTCTATACATTTTGGCAACAGTGCAAAGGGCTGGGGCATCAATAACAGCCTGAAGGTCTTCGTTGTGTTGGATGGCAGCTTGCAGCAACGGTTGCTTAGTCAAAAGATCTTTAAGTACCAGCGATGTTGTCGCGGTTGAATTGCCACAGACTTTGACAATGTTCTTGGCTAAGCCGCTTGATATACGACCAACAGTCCACCTGAAGGCAAGACAATAAAGTGAGTTCTTTGAGGGCTTAAGGTGGTGAGATTGTAGAGGTCTAGTATAACACAATGATAGAGTTAGTAGACCTCTAAGATCTCAGGCACCAAGAAATGAGCGAAATTGTCGACCTGAGATCTTGGAGGTTCAGTAACACACAACGAGTGAGGTTAATGGACTTTTAAGATCTCAGGCAGAGGGATTGATGACCTGAGATTTTAAAGGTCTAGTAACACACAACGAGTGAGGTTAATGGACCTTTAAGATCTCTGGCATCGAGGGATAGACGACCTGAGATCTTGAAGGTCTAGTGACGCACAACGATTGAAGTTATTGGACCTCCAAGATCTCATGTATGCTGCCTGACAAGCAATGGACCCAGAATGCAAGTAACACAGTCTTGCAGACTAGGAACTTCAACACCCCAAGCTGAAGGGCTTTGGGTGCGGTTGTGACAATACCATCTAGATACATAAGCAACTGCAAGAACTACACAGTAATGAGGTTGCAACATCTGTGTATATGTGTACGCGTTTGCTCTTGTATGTGGATGTTGCATGATCAATGATAACTGTGTGCCAGTACATGCCAACTGTATATTTACCAAGGGGCAGCTCCCCTGCTGCAGTACATTGTGCTTACCATGCATGGAACAATCACATAAGCAACATGGGTGTGTGTGCAAATGTCTCTGCTTAATGTAACTTGCTGTGTGCATGCAGCTCTATATGTTGCGCTTTTCGGTTTTGCTGATGACCAGCACAGGATTTACTGCTGCAGCAACTAGCGTGTGGTGTGCATTACAGTGATATCAATTTTCAACTGTCAGACAGTGCATACAAGACTATAACGCACGGATACTGTACCTGCTAGGTGGCGCCAGGTATGCTCCCGCTTATCAAACCCTCTTGCATGAGCGCTGGGACAGCGCAACCCTTACCGCAAGTCTTTATATCCTCAGTGTTTTATGCTAAAACTAGCTTAAAGACGTTTTAACGGTCAAGTAGAGCAGCAAGCTTCAACTCACCTGGCTCGCTCTCGCCACCCCATATGGCCCCCACATCGCCGCCCATACCACCGCCCAAAGCCAGTACTCACTTACCAGCTACCGCATTAGGTCTTTCAACTTGCAAATTACAACTTGCAAGCTTTAGCTACACTCTACACTGTGGGATCTACTGAAACACACTAGCGCCCAGCTGAAAACAACACCGCCGCCGCCGCCAACAAGTACATGACCGCCGCCGCCGACCAGCTGCACTGGAGTTGAGCTCACCGAGTGAGGGGGTTAGGATTAGGGGTTAGGGTACAACGCGCGATTAATGTCGCAACTAGGAAGCATAGTTTTCCATTTGTTGATCTAAGTTACTATGTCTATACTCGACCATCAATATATCAAACGGACGACGACATTTGTTTATTGTATTGCTCGCTCTCGCCCCAATGCTTGCGCTGCATAAGAGTATAATTGGTACAGATACTTATGTGTGCGCTATGTAGAGTAGCATGTTGCGCGTGTTTAGTTTTATAGAACCCACTCGATGGTAGAACGGTGATTACACCGCTTTTCGCAAAGTGGTTTCAGTGAAGCCCAGCACACGCATCATGCTGGTTTTTTTTTCTGCACAAATAATAAAGTGCTAATTTTCAATCCATAATAATTACATGTAATGTTGGTTTTTTCTGTGCACAAACATGATAATAATGTGTCTATTTGCCAATCTATAATTGTTGCATGTGATTATTGCGTAGATGATATTATAGATCTGTCGTGTTATATCAAAATTGAATGAAGTGTACGCTGATTGCAATGCGTAAGGTGTCACGTAATGCTTGGCATGTGTACTTGTAATATGCCGTGAGTGATGACTGATGCGTACAATTGATGATACGCGTGTTACGTAACGCTTCTATTGCATTACGTAACAATTTCAATGATAATATACATATCTACTGTAGAGTTTTATTGAGCAATAGTCTATAGCACAGTCTATATTTCAATGAAATTATATGGAGATAGTAGTTGGTTGTAGTTAATTGAAAATAATTCAACACCAAGAGTATGACAATAAAAATCAAAGTGGCATCAAATTAACACATTGTTACCTTCAACACTATGATATGACCTTGCATACTGTCTTGTGCAAAGGCTGAGTAATGCGGAGGTTAACGCACCATCACATGAGACCAAAAATCGACGGTTACCAACTCATCGGCAATCATGTATATAATAATCAATTACTATTAAGTTATTGATTCGCTTTTTCCAAGATATGATACCTCTCATACTGCGAGAGCAACTCTGTCGCAGTAGCTCTCATACCATGATAGCTACTGCGACAGAGTTGCTCTCGTGGTTTGAGAGGTGGCGCCCAGCCACTTAGGTTTTTGGCCTCGGCAGCCATAGCCAGAAACCCTAATGTTCAGGGGCGCTTTAGCGAGGGCGGCAGTGGCGTTGGCGGGGGCGTTAGCGGCGTTGGCAGGGGCGGAGGCGGTGTTGAGGCTTTGAGGGGTGTAGGAGTTTGAGAAGCGGCGCCTCCGTGTGTGGGGACATGGTTAGTTGGGGCGGCGTGGGCGTGGGCGGCAGGGGCCGGTGCAGGGCGTGGGCGTGCGTGCAGCAGCATGGGGGGGTCAAAGCGCAAGTCGACTAGGTTTGTGTTGTGTTTGTTGGTAGTGTTTGTTACTACTATGCTTGCTTGTGACTGCTGCTGCCGCTGCTGATTGTTACCGCTATAGCACCACCACCACCACCACCAGCATTGTATTCCTTTGTAGTTGATTGCTGCGCACAGCAACTTGTGTGTGCAGCAATCAATTGGTTGCTCAATTGCTGTGTGTTGTGTCCCAGTCGGTATTGTTACTAATTGTAGTTGATTGCTGCGCACAGCAACTTGCGTGCGCACCAACTGGTTGCTGAATTGCTGTGTGTTGTGTCCCAATCGCTATTGTTACTAATTGTAGTTGATTGCTGCGCATAGCAACTTGTGTGCGTAGCAATCGACTGATTGCTAAGTTGCTGTATGTTGTGTCCCAGTTGCTATTGTTACTAATTGTAGTGGAATTCTGTGCACAGCAACTTGTGCGCGCAACAATCAACTGGTTGCTGAATTGCTGTGTGTTGTGTCCCAGTTGCTATTGACTGATTGTTGAATTGAAGTTGCTGCGCTGTTACTGAGTTGTTGTGTTGAAGTTGCTGTTGTAGTTGATTGTTGGTACACTAGTACATTGCTGGTAGCTGTACCTTGTTGTCGGCACAGCCACCAGCAACACCTTGTCGTTAACTGCTATTGCCGTTATAGACAATGGCATCTAATAGTGTATACTGCTATGCAGTGCAAACAAGGACACTCCAGATGGGGAGAAAGCACAGGAGGACACTACTTCGCGCAGCTCGAAGCGTTCACATTTGCCCCCACCATTCCAGTACGCCTCTTGCTGCTTCTTGTTCTGCTGCTGAGATCTTGGAGTTCCAAGATCTTATGGAGTAGTTGCCTGATCTTGGAGGTCCAAAATCTTAGACCTCTCTTAGCTGCCTGTTCTTGGAGGTTTGAGATCTTGAACCCTTCCTTGACTTACAGTTAGAGGAGGTCCAAGATTGGACCTCCCTTAGCTGCCGGCTCTTTCAAGTTCACAATCGTAACCTTCCCTAGCTGCCTGTTCTTGGAGGTTTAAGATCTTGGACCTCCCTTTACTCCAAGTTAAGAAAGGTTCAAGATCCTAGACCTTCTTTAGCTGCCTGCTCTTGTTAGTTTAAAATCTGAAACCTCCCTTAACTTCCTGCGCTTAGAGTTTTCAAGTAAAGTACAATTGCTTCGCACATATGAACTTACTACTTTGTGAACCGAGACAACCCCTGGCAATTGTTAGCCCTGGCTAGGGACCGCAACGAAAGCCTGCAGGCACGCAGCCGAAAAAAGGTGCTACGAAGAAGAAACAAGACAAGACTCCTTGGCAGAAGACACCTGACAGTTTTAAAAAGCTGGAAAAGCCGGTTGAGATTTCTTCCAATGATAACAGCAGGACAAGAAGCAAGTAGACACCAGAAACGATCAACCCAACGACAACAAAGAGCAAGACCAAGAAGATTTTAGCGTCAGCAGTAATGCAGATGAACCCATCATCTACTCATGTGAGTAACCAAGGGTGTGCAGCAGATGTCTCTGATCTGAATTGTGTGCGATGTTTACAAGTATGTGACAAGCTTGTGTTGACAGATAGCAATTTAAGGTTGCCATGGGCTAAAAAGCAAAATTCAATCAAAGTCAGCCTCGTACCAAGCGTTGCAGTTTTGAAATTAATAGGTCAAGCTGAGCGCCAACATGTTTGAAAGTTGCGGTACATGGGTCAGGGAAATTACCGTCTTAACGTATAGCGTAAGGTGAGCGTTGTCTTTATAAGCGTGGGTTACATGAGTTCCAAGATCCGGCTTAGCTTACCGTGCACAGGGCAACATATCTACCTACGCCCTACTTTGAGCGTGGTGCTCCGATGGAAGTCCATATACTGTCTCGGGTTGCCTTGCAGCGATATCAACGACGACAATGACGTCATTGTGTCATAAGCCGAACATTCTGATGTTGTCCAAAGCGAGGGGTTTCATGTCAGACGAAGCTGAGGCAGAGAACGAGCTCGATTTAATGGATCTTGCAGCAAGTGTTAACCGAAGGGTGCTGAAGCATCTGTGGATCCAACAGACGACTTGAACGAAAAGTTCTTCGAATGGCTGCGAGGTAGCTTATGGTATACCACATCAATGTCAAGGGCTTGACACATCCATTACTCTTGTTATGCTTTGCATACCTGCCCGATAACAGCGCGTCACTCAGCAAGGGCAACCAAGCCTTCCACGTCCACATAAAAAGATTCAGATAATTCCGATAGTGGCAAACCTGCAGGCTACTCACCTGTCATTAAGACCAGTGACAAAAGCGAGCTATTGTATTCGGCTTTGGCCTGTTTGTCATTACTCTGCGTCCATTAACTCAAGGCACAATTACTAAGTGCGTTGCCATAGGGTATTCGATAGTCGCTTGCTTGTTATGTTTCAGGCCTGCTGAGTCGGTTGGTGCTGCCCCCTTTGGTTCAAACTTCTGGAGGGAACACCTTTTTTAATGTTCCCGTTGATCGGATGATGCTTGCTCGCCCGGGCCATTCCGTGAGACCGGTGACCGAGGCTAGGCTGAAGCTTGTGGAGGGCGAGATCGATGCTGGCCTGCCAAGCTACAAACGGTGGATTGGATTGGTGCTCGAAAAGACTGACGGACCCACAGAATGGCGTCAACCGCTAGCAGACGAGTTTTTGCAGGACCCGTCGAACAAAAGATGGCAGTTCGAGATCCTGTGCGGGAATCACTCGCTGACAATATATCAGTGCAGGCAACATGGTCATCCAGATGATCCAAAATGGGCGTCTCAAAGGATGGAAATAGGCTGCTTTGTTGTTGTCAAGTTATGATACCTTTAGTATCAAACCAACAACTCTACATGTGACAGGTCGTGACTAACATCCCTAGACTTCAGATCCTCAACCTGAGTAGGCTGCACAACTTGCAGGATGAGCTGCGACAAAAGTCCACGCCATTGGGGGTCATGCACGCCATGCGTGACATCTGGAAACAGCATGGTCAACCATTTAAGCTGTCCATTGGGCAAACCCGCAAGACAAGGGGGGCTGAAGCGTGGCTTGACTGCGCACGGTCATGGATGGTCATCTTGTGAGAGTCCCTAACGCCTCCAACGGATGACGAGGTGGCTAAAGTCCCCCACACCAAGCGCGTCCATGTTATGTACGACTTTAAAACTGTATGTGTAAACAGTGCACAACATCCGATACAGCTTGCTACATTTTCGCTAAATTACATTGCTACTGCAGGATTGCAATGGATCTCGGCCTCTCAAAGCCAGAATATCAGCGCTTTTTCCATGTGCTGCACAGCAAAGAAGACTTGTTTATGGCCGATGGAAAGCTGAACATAGCGCAGGGCATTTCCTTGAATCTATAGGACAACTTTACCAAACTCGAACCCCCCCATATCATGAGCGTTGTCAATCATCTGGACTCCGGCCGGCTGTCCTTATCGAGAAAAACAGTTTGTCACTGTCTGCGACGACATGCGCAAAAGAGGCAGATTCTATGGGTGTATCGCTGCCAAGGCTTTAGATGAAGACTTTAGCAAGCCTGGGTACGTTCAACCTTGTCTAAGATCTTGAACCACTCTTAGCTGCCTGCTTACAGAGTTCCAAGTTCTTAGCCCTTTTTTAACACCCCGCTCTTAGCACAGGGCTTTTTACGCGCCGACCAGTCGTACGCGGCCCGTAGACCCCGTCTGGTACGCTGTGGCGTACCAGTGCCGCGACTGGTCCGGCATGACCGGACCACTGGTGGTCCGGCCCCGCAGCCGGACGACCTGATTCGAATAACCGGACCAGGACTGGTCGCATGCTCCGCGGCCTATGCACCAGTGCAGCATTGGTACCGTACGCGTGCAACCGGAAGGACCAGGGCTGGTCGCTTGCCCCGCGGCCTGCGTACATGTACCAGCGCAGCACTGGTCCGGTACCAAGGCGGTCAGTAGCGCACCAGTCTTGGTCTTGTGCCAGCGACAGGACCAGTGCTGGTCGCGTGCTCCGCGCCTGTAAGCCAGAGGACTTTGTTAGTACACATGCACAGTACGCATGCATAGGGTGCATTGCTTACGAACCATGAATGGTACGGCGACCGGCTGCTTACTAAAATACCGCTGACTCAACGGATGGGATCGAGCGTACGTCAGCAGAACTCGCAGCCTGCAGCTTGTAGTCATCCGCGCATGCTGGTCAATGCAATCTGCTGAGCTGTCGTTGCTGGTGCTGCGGTCCAAGCTGGCGGCGGCGGCGGCGGCGGTGGGGTGGTGCGGGCCGTGGTAGTAATCGGCGGGTTGCTTGTCGAATGTTGCTTCGCTGCTGCTGGAAGCCAAAGCACTCATGTACCGTAGCATTGTTACTGTAGTCTTCGTGCAAGCATGCGCAGTGTGACAGCGGCCGCTGCTGCTGTTGTTACTGTTGCGGTTGAGGTTGCGGTTGAGGTTGTGGTTGGCTTACTACTGGTAGTTTGTGAGATGGGCGCCTCTTGCTTGACCTGCCGGCAGCAATTGCTGTTGAAATGCTGCTGGTGTTTATACATGCATGAGAGCAAGTTGCGAATGCATGTGTTTGCTTTGCAGTGTGAACAGCTGCTGGCAACTGACGTAATTGTTGCTACACAAATATGCTTGCGATTGATAAGCATGCAGACCTTTGTCTTGTGCAGGCATACCGAGTCGGCAGCTGAAGGCTGCTAGCTTGGTCACAATTGTAGTTAATCTATGCAACTGAGCATGGTAACTTTTGTGCAGAAGCTACGTGCCTTGTGTCCGCAGCTGTGACTTGGCTAGCTGTCAAAGTAGTCACTCACATGAAGTACTTTGCATAGTTGCTGGTGCAAGCTGACTTGAAGAAGTCGTGCAGGCGGATCATCCGCCTGCACGACTGAGCATGATGCTCAAGTGAAGTGCTGCCAACCAGAAGTTGCTTCAAGCAACTCCAGTGAGCCAGTGGCAGAGGAGGCATGGATGGTGCCATTCATCGAGCAGTTGGCATCTATACAACGCCTGCTTGCAGGTGTCATGAGAGTAAGCACTTGTGTATGTATGTGCTGAAAGTACACCCACACAATGCTTGTAGGCGCGCGAATGCGTGTACATAGTCATGCGTGTATGCATGTGTGCATACACGCAGTGTATGTTTACGTGTGTGTGCGTGCATGTGCTTACGCGCGTGTATGCA
>RHPI01001694.1:0-12700 GCA_009103225.1 Chlorokybus atmophyticus | reverse complement strand
AAGGACGAAGAGAGCGACGGGGCGCCTCAGCTGCTGCAGGCGAGGCCACAAGCGAGATGAGACTAAGGCTGTCTGCCAAGGGGGGGCAACAGCTGCTCGCTCCTCCGCAACGTCAGTCCCCAATCCCACAAGCGCCGCCCAGCTGTGGCACCAACCACCGGTCACCACTCAGTTTTTTTATCCTACGACTACGACTAGCGCAGCGCCCTCACCCTCTCCGTCTACCCCTCCTGCCAGCGACAGCGACAACCAACCGCAAGCCGCCCCCCACGCCGCCGCTGCCTTGCTGTAAGCTCAGCGGGACACACCCGGGCGTTGTTTGCCTGGAGACCTGTGACAGGACCTGTGACAGGACTACCACGGTATGCCACGTGGACGGGGCCAAACAGGTTTCATAAGCCGAGCCGAGATACGGGCAAACAAAAGGATTGCTGATTGTAGCACAGTGTGAGTATGCGAATGTACACACGGCAATTTAAGCTTCTAGTCATCAATTTACACACATCGTTACTGTATACAGTTGCGTTTCGTGCATGCTCAGTCAGCATGCGCTGCACAGCTGTGAAGTACTGTCCACATGGTAGCTTATTGCAGCCTATTCCAAAACTCTTGTAGTGTACTCTCTCAGAGGTCACTTATATGACGTGATCATGCATAATGTACATAACAGCATAAGCGTTGCTATATAGCAAGCTCTTGCCGGGGCCAAATGCAATCGACACATCAGCAAACATGGCTTTACATGGGGGCCAAGGCAGAGCTAAGTACACAAACCAACACAAACCAAGACGTGGCTAGGCCCTGAAATTAGGACCCTCAGGCAGCAACAAGTTTGTAGGTAGCATGGAGCAATGGAAGGAGCACTATGTGTGGCAGCAAGCTGCACACAACAAGGGCAACCTGCAGAGTGTAGAGGACGTGCGTATAACATCGTAACCATGCCACTACACATGCAAGCCAACTGATGGTGAGCTGTCATTTGTTTATACCCCACGGAAGGGTGGCCATCAGCTTTATTATAAGATTGAGGGCTTGTGCTCGAGTACATGCAGTGCCAAGCTACAAAGTTTCGAAGAAAACAAGTAAGTCGATATAAAAGCTCCCAATGAGAGCTTCTTCACAAGCCCAAGAAAGTTGATTTAAGCGGAGATTGGGCCACCGATCGCAGAATTACCGCAAGTGACTGAGCAAAAATGAATTAATCATTCGGGTACTGACTGCAATGCGGTAGCATCATGCCGAATCCCATCGTCGCTTGATGATGTCGTCCACCAACTCGTCATGGCCCCGTGATACTGCACCTTCTCCCTCTTCACATGTTGTAGCGTCCACCATGCATGTATACATTTATGTTTTGTATATGTTAGCTCAGCTTCGAGTACATGCAGTGTCAGGCCATAAAGTTCTAAAGAAAACAAGTCAAATAAGGAAGCCCTCAATGAGAGATTTTTCATGGATCGAAGACAGTTTGCTTGGACGGAGTTCGGGCCAGCGTTCGCAGAGCTATGGAGCAAAAATGGTTTCTTTGATTGTTCCAACTTAGACTCTGGTGGCTATTGACTGCAATGCGATATTGTCGTGCCGAGTCCCGTCGTTGCTTGATGATGTCGTCCATCAACTCGTCACGCCCCTATGATGCTGCACCTTCTCCCTCCTTTATTCGGTGAAGCGTCTATCATGCATGTATGTATACATATATGTTAACTCAGGATCCTCCCAAAGCCGCCCCACTAGTGTACATAGTCATACACATAATACGACACTCACAATAAGCACGCATCATTGTTAAGGGCAATTAACAAGCAGGTGTCTTGGCCAACATAGACTCTAACGCGAGCTGCTACACTTGCAATTGACACGTGCTGCACCTAGATGTGCTAACCGTAACCAAGCCTTAACTCATGACATATGACTCCAGCTCCTTCGTGTTCGATGCGTTGCGCCACCGAAACGTACGTACAGTAGACTATTTCCACTGCTTAACAACAACAACGTGAATGAAGTATGTAGCATTGAATGTATGCAATAGCGTATTAGCCGTATTAATGATTACATTGCATACTGTTTACCAATATGTGATTAGTTTCAATGTCTTATGGCGGCAAGTTGCACATCTCATACCTCATCATTGTAGATATGATTGGTAAGCAAAGTAATGTCATAGCTGTGATGTATCAATGGTGTCAAAGGTGCAAAGCCTGCACGCTTCGTATAGATCAAATGGTATAACGTGTTATCTTTTTTGCTCATTCTTAATATCAGTTGTGTATATCATCGTGCAGTGGAACATGATTGTGATGGCATTGAAAACACAATGTCATCACATATAGATTGTACAGAAGAGCATGTTTTATTCACCATACAATGTTTAAATACATTGGTTGCAAATATATGATCATCAAGCAAAGCCCTCCAGCTTGATAATTATATATTTACAATTGACTGGCAGTTAATGCGCCAAGCACATGTGAAGCATATGGGTATGTAAGGTGTGCAAAAGCTTATGCGCTCAACTTGTCACTTACCACACACTCGCCTCGTTGACATGCTCACGCAACCACTGGGCACCGTGCCCCATGAGCATAACTGTGACAATTATGCTCATAGCTCCATAATTCACATACTATTTACCACATCACTACCACCCTACACCCGAGCCGGGTAGGCATGCATGCATGCACAATGGTTTATGTGCACAACTTGCTGGTTAACGCAACATTGGTTGGTACGACTCATGTATGCCCGCATACATTATGTATGCCCGCTGTTCAACATCGGCTGCATGCTGTACATGACTCTCAGCAGTCATAGCAGATCGACTCCCTATGTGCGTGCCGTATGGCGCATGCACGTCACGTGCATGCGCCATGCATAGTGCACATGCATGATGCATGTGCACTATCAATTCGACATGTGTCACATCATCATGGATGCACCACCATGCTCACACATGACTCATGACAGCGGGCATACATGATATATGCCCGCTGTTCAACAACGGCTGCATGCTGTACGTGCATAGACATACACAATGTTTGGACTATGCGCTAATGCAATGCCAAGTGCACACGCAATCCAGCAGCAGCACTAGTGTCAATCACGTGCACTATGAGCAAGTGAGCGGTAGGAACAAGCAGTCATAAGCATGGGCAACAAAGGCAACGGCAACCGAGAGCAATGGGCAAGAGTGTGCTAGGCCCCTCTGCAGCTTGCCAAGCTATCAGGTAGCAGGAGGCAAGAACAAGCACGGCGCCTCACCTACAAACAAGATTTGTGGTGAGCAAGGTGCCGTGGGATTGACTTGACATGTGTACATGATATGCAAGGTGCTATGCAACATGCATGAGAGTGTTGACATAGCATGCAAGCATTGCATACGAGCATACAAGGTTTACACCACCACCAGGCTGTTACACTCTTTTTGCGTCACTCCTTTACTACGATTGGACACGCAGGCACCTGTGCGCTCATGTCGATCTCATAACCTCATGCCCTTGCCCAACAACATCCCGCCCTCGCACTACACTGCACGCACTTGGTTACCGCAGATAATACACAAGAGTTGCATGTAGCAAACTCCAAAGTATAGTAAAGGTAACCGTTACGTACGGCGTGCACAAGCAAAGGGAACAAGCACACAATTACATAATTATTGCCTTGCCCTGTCATAATAGAGTTGTCCCCGCTCTGCCTGGCTGTATTGGGTGCGCATTGTTGGATTGCGCTTGTGTTTGTGCTGTGCGCTCATCTTTGCATCATTGCTGCGATGGGAAAGGCTATGCACGTGCATACGCAATCTTCCACCTGTACATACACATGTAGCAACAACGATCGGTTGGTCTCACAGCAGGCAACACGGCAGTGACAGCAAATGCCCAGACGAGCACGCGGACTACACTCCCTCCCTCTCCCCCTCTCCCCTCTATCCCACGCTTCTCCTCTACCCCTGCCTCTCTGTCAGCAGGTGAGGGTGTGGGTGGTGGCATGTGTAAGAGAGAGTGACGTGAACACAGAGTCAAACTAAAGCAATTGACATATACGTTAATACATGCACACCGACCACTTCACATTAATCAATCCACCAAACATATATGATAATGTGGCGAGGGCAGACAACAGTTGCAGCCTGTTGAGCTAGCTTGCGCTTGTTACAAAAAGCAACAACACGGCTCACTCTTCAAGGTGGCAACCAAGCAACACAAGTCTCACAGTTGTCAATGGGGTCTTGCGCACGCTGCGGAGCCCTTGGCATCACTGTTGCATACAATTGTTAGGTCGTGCACATGTGCATAGTGTGTGCTGTGGGACAATAAGCATCCATGCACGCACTTACGCAGATAGATCAGCATTCGAGAACCGCACTACCCATTTGCAAAACCCTGCATCGCATTTCTTTATACACAAAGGCAATTGCATTTCTGGCCTACACGCCCCTAGCTTTCCCCCGCGCCAGCACAACTCGACTCTGAAGTTGCCATGAAGCCTCCTTACGCACTATGTTGCTGTACAGGACTGATGGCGAGCACAACTAATAAGTAGTGGTGTCCTCAAAGTCTTTGCCAGCAAGCCGTTTGAGACCGCCAGAAAACTCATCCCAGCCTTCCTGAATAGGTGTAAGCTGTACCTCGACCCCAGCTACGTCCTTCTTGACGCCAGCTACGTCTCTCTTGACCCCAGCTACCTCTGTCTTGACCCCAGCTACGTCTCTCTTGACCCCAGCTACCTCTGTCTTGACCCCAGCTAGGCCTGCCTCGACGCGACCGACTGCTTGAAGAAGGTTCTGCAGCCATCGGGGCTGCTCCTCCTCTGCCATGAGACAAATCAGCATGATGTCCAGCGTTCATGTATATATATAGAGAGAGAATCTGCTGTGCAAGGTCATCATACCTGCATCGGCTCCCTGACTGTCCTGCGCCATAGCGACTAGACGGCGGGCCTGTGACTGCCGGAGTGTGGCGACCATGTGCCTGGTGTGCACTCTCGGCCGACCTGGTGCTGTGCTATTAAACTTCAGCAGCGGGAAGCGGGCAGGAACTTGCTGGCCCACGCTGCATCCATGAGACGCCACGCCAAAGCGCACGGCAGCGTCCATTGCAGGTTTGGAACTCGGTGTCGTTGCTGGGCAGCACAGACAAAAGCAAGTAAGAACCAAGACACTACATACGGTAGGCAGGTGCAGGTAACTCGAAGGCACAAGCAGCATGCCAAATGAGACGCTATCCGCCTGCATGCTGATGCGTACGGATGCGTACAGATGAGAGATGTGATGAAGGACACCCTGCATTACATTCCCTGCTGCGGAGGGTTACTAATGCCATGCATCAGATTCTGCAGAAGGTCAGGTGATGGTGACGCATTCAAGTTCACAGAGTGGACGGCACACAATGCTCGGCAACATGTGTCCCCCGTTGTCAATGTCAGTTGCATTGCCAGAAGCGGGTGGGGAGCAGGTTACTGCTTGACGCTCTCAGTAAACTACTTACCATTACTATTACTACTACTGGTGCCACACCAGTACTGAATCCCAGCAGCCAGCAGAAAGAGCACGAATACGTTGCCACAACAATAACACGGCACAGCCAGACGGGTGACTTGGCAGCAAGGGGAGGGTTGGCACTTACATGCAACGACAAAGGACGAAGAGAGCGACGGGGCGCCTCAGCTGCTGCAGGCGAGGCCACCAGCGAGATGAGACTAAGGCTGTCTGCCAAGGGGGGCCAACAGCTGCTCGCAATCCGCAACTTCAGTCCCCAATCCCACAAGCGCCGCCCAGCTGTGGCACCAACCACCGGTCACCACTCAGTTTTTCTAACCTACGACTACGACTAGCGCAGCGCCCTCACCCTCTCTGTCTACCCCTCCTGCCAGCGACAGCGACAACCAACCGCAAGCCGCCCCCCACGCCGCCGCTGCCTTGCTGTGAGCTTAGCGGGACACATCCGGGCGTTGTTTGCCTGGAGATCTGTGACAGGACACACATACTCGCATACCACGGTATGCCACGTGGACGGGGCTAAACAGGTTTCATAAGCCGAGGGCAGCCAAAATGAATGCTATCCGTAGCACAGTGTGAGTATGGGAATGTACACACGGCAATTATAGCTTCTAGTCATCAAAATACACACATCGTTACTGTATACAGTTGCGTTTCGTGCATGCTCAGTCAGCATGCGCTGCACAGCTGTGAAGTACTGTCAACATGGTACCTTATTGCAATCTATTACAACACTCTTGTAGTGTATACTCAAAGGTTACTTATATGACATGATCATGCATAATGTACATAAGATCATAAGAGTTGCTATATAGCAAGCTATTGTCGGGGCCAGATGCAATTGACACAGTAGCAAACACGGCTTTACATGGGGGCTAAGGCAAAGCTAAGCGCACAATCTAATACAAATTAACACCAACCAAGATTCTGAAATTGGGAGGCTCAGGCAGCAGCAAATCTGTAGGTAGCATAGAGCAATGGAAGGAGCACTATGTGTGGCAGCAAGCAGGACAAAACAAGGGCAACTTGCAGAGTGTAGAGGACGTGCGTATAACACCGTAAGCATGGCGCTACACATGCAAGTTAGCTGATGATGAGCTGTCATTTGCTTGTACCCCACGGAAGGGTGGCCATTAGCATTCTTACAAAGAATGTGGGCTCACGTTCGAGTACATACAGTGCCAAGCTACAAAGTTTCGAAGAAAACAAGTAAGTTGATATAAGAGCTCCCGGTAAGAGGTTCTTTGTAAGCTCAAGAAAGTTTCTGGGGTGGGATATCGGGCCATCAATCGCAAAGTCACCGTAAGTGAGCAAAACTGAATTGATCATTCCGGTGTTGACTGCAATGCGGTAGCATCATGCCAAATCCCATCGATGCTTGATGATATCGTCCACCAACTCATCATGGCCTGATAATACTGCACCTTCTCCCTCTTCACATGTTGTAGCGTCCACCATGCATGTATGTACATGTTATATATATGTCAGCTCAGCTTTGAGTACATGCAGTGTCAGGCCACAAAGTTTTTAAGAAAACAAGTCAAATAAGTAAGCCCTCATTGAGGGCTTTCTTATGGATCCATGAAAGTTTGCGTGGACGGAGTTTGGGCCACCAATCGCGAGAGCTATGGAGCAAAAAAGGAATCTTTGATTTTTCCAACTTGGACTCCAATGGGTATTAACTGCAATGATCGTGACGTGCCGCATCTCGTTTTTGCTTAATGATGTCGTCCATCACCTCGTTACGGCCCTATGATGCTGCACCTTGTCCCTCTTTTACTCGTTGTAGCGTCCCCCATGCATGTATGTACATATATGTTGACTCAATATCCTCCCAAAGCTGCCCCATTGGTGTATATAGTCATGCACCTGATACGACACTCGCAACAAGCACGCATCACTGTTGAGGGCAATTAATAAGCACGTGTCTTAACAAACATAAAGAGCAGTGCGAGCTGCTACACTTGCATTTGGTATGTGCTACACGTGATGTACCTCGATATGCTAACCATAATTAAGCCTTAACACACGACATATAACCCCAAATCCTTCGTAATGGATGCGTTGCACCACTGAAACGTATGCGCATGACAGTAAACTATAGCCACCGCTTAGAAGCAACAACGTGAATGACATATGTAGCATTGAATGTATGCACTAGCGTACGGTAATTATAATTACAATTATAATTGCATACTTTTTACCGCTATGTGAACAATTGCAATGTCTTATGGCGGCAAGTTACAAACCTCATACCTCATCAACACATTTATTGTAAGTAAGATTGGTAAGCAAGTAATGTTATGAATGTGATGTATTAAGGTTGTTACCGTGAAAACCTTAATACATCTCATTTATAACCACCTGTGACAAGGAAAGCTTGCACGCTTCGTACAAAATTAGCTAAGATAAGGTGTTATCTATCTTGTTCATTCTCATACTGGTTGTGTACGTCATCTTGCAGTTCAATATTTCAATGAATCAAACTGAAAGCACAATGTCATTATATATAGTTTTTCATAAAAGCATGTTTTATTGACCATACAATGTTTAGAAGCATCGATTGCAAGCATATTATCATTAGGCAAAGCCCTCTGGCTTCATAATCATAAGTTTACAATTGACTGGCAGGTGATGCGCCAAGCAAATTGGAAGCATATGGGTATGTAAGGTGTGCAAAAGCTTGCGAGCTCAACTTGTCACTTATCGCACACTTACCTCCATGACATGCTCACACAAACACTGGGCACCGTGCCCTATGAGCATACCTGTGACAATTATGCTTATATATATATATATGTATATATATATATATAGCTTCATAAGTCACATACTACTCACCACATCACTACCGCCCTACCCGAGCCGGGTAGGCATGCATGCATGCACAGTGGTTTATCTGCACAACTTGCAGCTAGTTAGCGCAACATCGGTTGGAATAATTCTCAGCAGTCATAGCAGATTAACTCTCTATGTGCGCATGCCGTATGCATGTGTAATATTCGTGCGACATGTGTTACCCCGCGATGGTGCTCCACCATGCTCATACATGATGTATGCCCTCTATTGCTGCATGCTGTACTACATGTAGTACATGTACATGCATAGACAAAAACAACTATGCGCTAGTGCAATGCCAAGTGCACACGCAATCTAGCAGCAGCAATAGTAATAGTGTTAAGCAAGTGCACCGTGAGCAAGTGAGCGGTAGAACAAAAAGTCACAAGCATGCATGCACATGTGCGCACATGTCGGTCCCATAACCTCATGCTCGTGCCCCACAACATCCCCCGCCTTCGCACTACACTGCACGCACTTGGTTACCTCACATAACATACAAGAGTTGCATGTAGCAAACTCCAAAGTATAGTAAAGGTATCCGTTACATACGGCGTGCACAAGCAAAGCGAACAAGCACACAATTACATAGCTATTGCCTTGCCCTGTCATAATAGAGCTGTCCCCGCTCGACCTGGCTGTATTGCGTGTGCAGTTGGATTGCGCTTGTGTTTGTGCTGTGCACTCATCTCTGCATCGTGCTGTAATTGGAAAGGCTGCACGTGCATACGCAATCCTTCACCTGTAATAGCAACCGAGCTTGCGTCGCTGCTTGCGGGCGTGCGCGAGCGAGAGCGTCAGCGCAACCGCAACCGACTTGGGGAGATCGCTGCCATGCACGAGGAGTGGCAAACGCACACCCAAAGCAACTCGTAATGCGGTGGTGACCAGCGTGACAGCGTCCATCTAGCTCAACCAACAGCATGCATAGTGTTGTGGGCATGAGTCCAGTAGAAGCTTTGCGTCATGCGTCCAATGTTGTGCAACAGTGAATACATGCAATATTTGCATGTATTGATAGCCTTTACAAGTTGACGTTCCCGTACCTTTCCAACTGCCTTGTACGTCCACCAACCATAAGATGATGCTGTTGCTGAACAACCGTCATCGACAACCATCGTAGGCAACCACCCCATTGAACTACGTCTTGCCTTTCTCAGCAGCAGACAAAGTTGACAGACTTCAGTGACTTCCACACCTCACATCAGTGCACAACCACCACCACACCACACAAAACAACCACCACCACAGCCCAACCCAATGCACATGGTCGTTCCCTACAGTAGTAGCACATTGAAGCTTGTAATTCGCGGTAAGGTTGTGACTGCCTCCACCATGTTAACAATCAGTCTGTCAGTAGCATCCACCGTGGTGGCGGCGGCGGCGGCGGTTGTTGCTGGCAGGAGGCAGTAGGTGGTGCGCTATAGCTTGTAGGTGTCATTTGAGCTGCACGGTGCCATAGTCCCGGGGGCTCGGCTTACACTGCTGCAGCTGCGGAGGACACAGCAGCTGTGGTGTGCTTTGCAGACAGCTCCGCTTGCGGCCCCTCCGCTCCTCCTCATTGCATGTGAGTAGCAACCGTCCTGTACTGGCAAATCATCCGACTTGTAGAGTTGTGTTGTGTTGGTGGCTGCGCCACCATGTAGCGGCGTTGTTTACGGCACAATTGAATTGCTGATGCTCTCCTGCGCTAAGATTCTGCTTGGGAGTGACTGCACTAGTAGGCAACTTGCAGCACCGCATTGCTTGCTGCTGTTTGCACAGTTGGCATTGACAACGGGTGACAGATGTTGATGCATTGCGATGTCTGTCAATATCTCAATACACAATCATCACCTACCCTTTTGCATTCTTTGGTGTTGCATGCATGCGTGCATGGCATTTGTTGCTTTTCCACGCAGGGCATACAGGCAGACATCCCGGCTTTGGCATGCTGCTCTTGTTAGCGTGACTCGGTGCTAATGTCATTGCTTGCCTCCACGCTGTATAACTTCTTACTTGCGTCCATTTTGAGCTGTCCAACGACAAGATAGGTGCCCAAGACCTGTCATAGATGTTGATGTGTATTTTCTCCCCCTGTTGTGTCTCAAGGGAGAGTGCGTGAGAACAAGGCTGCTCACTTGGTTTCAACACCATCTTAGCGTTGAGTGCATACCATGCGAGTGGTGGCCATACACCTGCTGCGAGCCCGCGGTCTCGTCGTGCTGGCGCGGGGCATCGCAGGTGACTTGCTCGCACAGTCCATCTTGGTCAATGCTGGGTGCATGTACATTAGCAACTGTACTCCACACAGGCAGTAGCTTGCGGGAAGGTTGCCAGCTGCGATTCAATCAAGTTGTCAGCGGCCCTTACAGAGCCTGACAGCGCTTGTTCATCAACTCGTTTCTGTTGTTTGACATCGCGGCAACCATGCGTGCCAAGCTTACCAAACACAACGTGCAAGCCATCAGCACTGAAGAGACCTGGTATGATAAGCAGCTTGCAGCTTGTAACAGCAACGTGCATTGCATTGGGCACTGGGATTGAAGCATGCCAGCATGCACTGGTAACGAACAAGCATGACTGTCACACAGTCCGCACACATGACAGCAGCTCATGGCACTGTGTTGGTGCTGGCGTTGTCCACTGCTGCTCTGCAGTGAACAGATCATCCACCCATCCACCGACTCCCTTGCCTTGAGGCTTCGTGGGATTCTCATGGGTAAGCGTCGACGAAGCATGAGTTTTACGTGACAACAGTTGAGTCAAGGCCTGGGCAGCTGCCTCGCTGTGGAGGCCGCTGGGCATAATGAACGTGCAGCTGACCTACTGCCGCTGTTGCTCTGTTCAGGTGGCGCGGTTGTTGTGTAGCAGCGCTTTTTCTATATGGTGAGTGCTGTCATGCTTGTTGAGGACACAACTAATATACATGTTGCTATCAAGCAGCCGCATGCACAAATACCAGCATGTAGTACGAAGTTGGCGTTGCAGAAGCTGCGGTGCATGCCTTGTGGCACTCGAGCACAGCTGCACCATGCAATGATGGGTACTAACTGCCGTGGTTTCCCTGGCAGATGATGTCAACTCCTTCCTGGTGAGCTGGTTGTAACCCATACTTGCGCCAGCAGCAACAGCGTGTTGTACTTTGCCCTCCTTCTGCAATGGTTGTATGCATGAAATGGCTGCAGCTGCAACCAGCCTGAGGTTGTAACCAATGCCATTGACGCGCTGCTACTTGCAGGTGAAACTCAGCAGACCAACATGCATGGGCAGAATCTGCAAAAGAGAAGCTGCTAGGTAGGAACCTCACTTGGCACACAGCAGTTAAACTGCACACTCCACGTTTGATAGCACCATCACGGCGGGACGCTGATCGCTTTTGAGCAGATTTGAGACGGTTTCTATAGCAACACCACATCCTGCATCTCCCTGACCAATGTGGACCCCGCAATTTCGTTTGCAAACTACTTGTCCATTAGGGCGGTGACGTCATGGTCATGGTTGGTGCGCCCACTGCGCTGACCCGATGGACCGCACGCGACTGGTCGTTTGCTAACTATCCTCCTGACAGCGTGCCGTGTTGTAGCTCACTTTGCTTTCCTCCTGCTGCACCACTTCCCTCATCACCTCCAGGCCCTGGCCGTTCTCCTCGCCTCCTTCCCAAAGGGCATGGCAGCCCCAGTCACTCGCCTTGGGGGCCAATGTAACCTGCGCAACGGGTAAGTGTGTACATGAGCACAAGCAATAGTGAAGTGTGAAACCCCGCAAATGCGTGCATATTTGGTCGCTGTTGCGTTGAGCGCTAACACCCACATTTCCCAAGGTAATCACCACCGAGCCACCGAACTAGGAGCTCAGGCTCTCTTAGCGACTGACCGTGACCCATGGTGACAGTCACTCCGCTAAGTACAGCGAGCAGCCGGCACGGTGAACTGTGAATTTGGTCAGTTCGGTGAGCATGGTCTCCCCCACCTTTGCGAGCAGACCAAGCAGCGTGTCAGTGAGAGACCACAGCTCCTCATCTTCGGTGAACGGCGAAAGCGTTCAGCTTCCCAAGCTCAGCACACAACTCTGGTCATGAGCAGATTACTATTGTGTCTCCGCACATGGTTGACACCAGCGGTGCAATACGGGTAAGTGTTGTTCTTCCTTCTCCAGCAAATACTCACCCGCACCGTAGAGCGCCTTGGCCCCAACCTTACGTTGTGCCAGTTCCATGCAGATCTCCAGCATGGTAAACAGCATGGGCCGATAGAACCTCGTGACATATGCCGCTTATTGTCCGTCTCCCTTTCAATCTTGCCATCGATTGCGATTTAGAACACGTGGTGAGTGGGCACGAGCATGTTGTTGTGTGCATATGCAGTTTGCAGCATTGTCTCGTTCCTG
>RHPI01001618.1:0-32179 GCA_009103225.1 Chlorokybus atmophyticus | reverse complement strand
GCTCATGAGCAATGGCAATGCGTCGCCGTTGCCGTGCGGCTTCCACCCCTGGCAGCCGAAGCATTGCCTCCTGCACTCCCTCCAGCGTGTCCGGGGCTGTGGTGGCAGCCTCGTCGTATGCTTGTCGCAGCGAACGAACGAATGCCCCCAACCATGATGCCCGGCTGCCAAAGGCAAACAGGGGGACAGCAGGGTGATTGGCAACGAGCCATGTCACGAGACGAGCTCGCGCGGCGCTGCCGTCTTGCATCCCCATCATCTGTCTTAATGTGTTGCCCTCAGGCCTGTGCAACATGACTGCTTGCCGGATGAGTGCGATACGGAGTTGTTGCTCCCCCACCATACCAGCTCCTCCTCGTTGTGTGGTGTCCCCTTGCGAGGTGAGGTACCCTCGCCCTGCATCGCGTTGATCCTCAGGCATGTCTTCGACCAAAGGAGGCAGCAGCGGGGCGATTACCCCCCTCAATTGTTGCGCCAACGCCCTCGCTTGGTCTGCAACAGTTGCGTGTCCCGCCTGCTCGATGGCGAGCGCCGTGGCGTGTGCGGTGGTTGGCGCCGTGGAGGCGCTGGCAGCATGTCCTGGCGCTACGGTTGGCACGATAACGGCGTGTGCTGCTTCGTATGCTTGTCGGCGTGCGTCCACTTGGGCAGCTTGGTCCATGCGATACCGATGGGCCTGTTCGAGTGCAGAGAAACGCTCTTGACGACTGCCTGGAGTGAGCCCCCGGAGAGCGGGATCTGCGCCCAGCGCTATGTCAGCCATCGTGACCACGAGGTCTTGGTGTTTTTGTCGCCGGAGGCCGAGTGGGTCCAGTGGCGAAGGCTCGAAGTCGATCCGTTGAGCGGGCATGGGCTGTCGCGATTGACTGGGTGCGTCCTGCAACTGTGCATGTAATGCCAGGAACAACTGGATGGCCAGTTCTAACACCGCAGGTCGGCGATAGGTGACCCCGAACAGACGATCCCTCATCTCTGGTGCAGTGCCGGCGAGGATTTCATCCTCCAGCTGTTGTTGTGTGAGTTCCGGCAGCGTGTGGTATTCTGGCGGTGGTAGGGGCAAGATGCGATCATCGCGTGCCACGCGCGTGGTGCGTTGCCCCCCTGGTCCGTACGCAATAGTGGTGGGCTCCACGTTGCGTAGAATCGACGCCCAGGCGCGTTCTGCTTGCGGCCCGCGTGGCACTTGTTGTGTGACGTCCAATGCTGGTGGCGGTGCCGTCCGGCTTTCAGGAAATGGTGCGGTGGGCATGGCAGCGATACTGGAGGCGATGGTGGTGGCACCTGCCGCAGTCGTCGTCACTGAAGTGGCAGATGTGAGGGTGGCAGCAGGTACGGTTGATGTGGTCGCTCCGATGGAGGCAGAAGTGGTGGATTCACCACTTACGAACCCAACGACCATGGTTGCTGCGGCGTGGGTGCTCTCCGTCACTGGGAACAGCGTGGTGCCAAGAGTGTTGACACCTGCTGTCGTAGTCGGTGTGGATGCCGACGGTGTCGTCGACGGCGTCGTCCCAGCGGTGGTTGTGGCTGCCGAGGCAGCACCACTTGTGGCGTCCGACGATGCCGCTGTTGACGACGCGCCAGCCTCCCTGCGCGCCCGTCTGGATGGTTGTACGCGTGACGGCGTGGGAATGTCCCTATCCCGTTTTGGTGCCATCAATGCCCACCTAGCAGCATAGCAGGCTTGATAGTCCTGCTCCTTGTTTTCCTCCAGCTGTGCCACGCGCGCCATCAGGGCTGCCACTTGGTCGCTAGCTGGTGGATTGGTTGGTGCCTTGACAGCAGCAGCTCCAGCGCGAGGACGTTTCTCAAGTCCTTTGTGCTGTGGAGGGCGGTTTTTTCCCCTATAGCCAGCTTCTTCCTTGCGGGCGTCAGCGTTGCTGTTGTTGTTGGGGTTGTGGCCACCAGCGTTGTTGCCGTTGTTGCGACCACCAGCGTTGTTGCTGTTGTTGTGGCCGCCAGCATGGTTGCTGTTGTTGTAGCCCCCGTTGTTGTTGTGGTTGTTGCGGCCGCGGTAGCCACCAGCGTTGTTGCTGTTGTTGTAGCCAATAGGGGGCAGCAGCTCAGGGAACTTGAGCCAGTATACTGTCTCCAAGTGTCCCGTCTTGTGGCAGTGGTCGCACACAAGGTTGCCGTAATCTTCGGTGCACTCCTTTTGGTAGTGGCCATGTCGACCACACCGGTGGCACAGCACTGGAGCCACAAGGGCAGCATGAGCCGACCGTTTATCCTTGTAATGGATGCCTTGCGACTCCCGGCTGCGGTCCCGCCGAAGAGGCTCTGCACTTGTGCCTGCCATAGGCCGTGAGGCACTGCGGTTGGTGTCCAGCACCGCTTTCTCATACACTGCGCGCTTATGGATGGCTTGTGCAGTCTCGAAAGCTTCCTTGAGGGTGTAGCCAAGGGGCCTGCTGTAGTTCAGAGTCAGGCGTGTCGACTCGCTCAGAGCAGCATCCAACTCATTGACGTATATCACTGCAGCAGCCTCCTCAGTGACAATCCTGTAGTCAGTGTCCTTCAGCAGACCTTCCAGTTTGGAGTACAAGCGGAGGGGATCCTCATTGGGCTTGCGTCGGAAGCGTCTCAGCTCCTCAACCTTGCTGGTGGTCTGAGGAGGGAAGGTGCGGCGCAAGGCAGCGTACAGGTCCTTGAGTGGCGAATCAGAGATGGCTGCACCTACAGAGATGGCTGGTGCGCGCAGTGCTACTGACCCGAGGGTGAAGGTACTGCCTCCCGCACGCGAGCCAGGTGTTGCCGGAGGTAGAGGAGTACCCCACTCTGCGGCTGTCGCTTGCTGTGCAGCTCTTTGTCCCTCAATGATGACGGCAGAACGATCAAGGATGCGGACTCGATGTGTGGCCTCCTTGGACTCAACTTCTGCAGGGGTCAAGTTGACAAGTACCAACTCCGGTTCCTCCTCCTCTGCCTGCTTGAGAGCTGCAGCTATGGACAAGCCTGTTACTGCAACTGAAGTGGCAGGTGGAACGACACCTGTTGGACGGTGCAGCGATGCAGATGCTATGGTGCTGGCAAGCTCGCCATAGCCGTCTACTCGATGCAGTTCAGCAACGGACTTCCAGACATCGTGTGCTTCATAATCAAGATACTGAGCAGCAATGTGGAAAGAGATCTCATCTGACCAGTCTTTGTTCTTCAGAGCTTGCTGCCGCATCTTGGAGTGGAACTTGATGATGAACTCATCCAGCGAGGTGGTGCCGGCACGTCCGGAGAAGCGCAGGGATGTGGTTGAACTGGAAGACTCCATCTCGTTGTCGTCGCTGTCCGATGATAGTGGAGAAGCTTGATGACGAGGAGTAGAGTGGAGCGGGGTGAAGCCGGAGATGGAGCGCGAGCCTCTGCTGCTGCGGTCGATGCTCCCGTCACTGGTCCGCTCGTAGGTGAGGTTGGTGGTTGGGCTCCAACTGCTGAGGTCACCCTCGTCTATTGGGGAGAACGGGGTGGGCCTGCTCATACAGCTGGTGCGATGGTGAAAGTGGATGAAGGGTAGAGTGTTTGTGTTCTACAATGGGATCTCCAGTGCTGCTATCACCCAACACACTAGCGCTTGTGCGCGCTATGCGATGACGGTGACAACACTGCACTGTGATGTGTACAACTACAGATTGCGATGCTGATGTACAGCTTGCAACTACACTCACTTGAGCAAAGAGGGTGACACTGTAAGTCAACAAGCCACTACTATAGGTAGTGCTGTTTACACAGTTCTTTGCGTGAGTGGGAGAGGAATTACACTGTTAAGTGAGGTGAATGAGCAAGCAACACGTGGATGCTATGCCCTGACTGATGCCAACAAGCACACCGTGACCAAGTACACAAAGCTCACAGCAAGAACAAGCACAGTGCACAAGAACATGCACAGGCTCTCACACGGTGAGGGGATTCTTGGGAACCAGGACGGTGTGTTCGTAGTTCAAGTCGCTTCACAAGCTCTTAGCTTTCTCACTTACAGTGTCACCAGCTGATCCGGTGAACACTGTGCCTACTTATACAAGTCAACTCATGACTGTCCAGAACATAAGCTAACGGTCATATCGAGGCTATTTCCACAGGAAATGCCCACTCGATATAGAACCGGACTTATAACTGAACTCACAACTGCACAGCTACGCGCGGTGCCTATGCAGGCTATGGTCACGAACTACTCTAGGGACATGACCTAGCTACTGGTCAGGGAGGCGCACGCGGGTTGCCATGCTGGTAAGCCGGGCGAGGGTCTTGCTGTAGGCATGCCCGATGACGACTGGCATGCTGGGGCGATAGGCATGACAGATTGAACCAAGTTCTTCACCCTTTGACGCGCCTATCTTGTTTGTGATTAAAAAAGAATGGGAAGTTGCGCATGTGTGTGGATTACCGTGCTTTAAACAAAATCACGGTAAAGAGTAGATACCCGTTGCCAAGGATTCATGATGTGTTTGATAAGTTGTCAGGAAATGCGTATTTTAGTACGCTGGACTTGACAAGCGGATATCATCAAATCCGCATTCATCTTTTGTTGTCTACAAGACAGCATTCCGAACACCCTCAGGCCAGTATCAACACCAAGTGTTACCTTTTGGATTGGCAAATGCGCCCGCGGTGTTTCAGATGGAAATGAATGAAATTTTTGATGACATGCTTGGCAAACATGTCATGGTTTACTTAGATGACATTATTGTCTACAGTATAACAAAGGAAGAGCATAGGCAACATGTAGAAGCGGTGTTTGCACGACTTCGTGAACATCGCTTGTTTGCAAACTTGACAAACTGGGATTTTTGCAAAATAGAGTTGCCTTTCATCGTTCACAATGTGAGTGGTGCGGGCATCAAGCCTGACCCTCGCAAAGTGCAAATTGTGAAAGAGTGGCCTCAACCTCAAAATGTCCATCAATTAAGGTCAATCTTGGGGTTGGAAGTATTTTCACAAGTTTATAATGGGATACTCGACAGTTGTCATGCCTTTGACCAAATTGTTGCATTAAAATGCCCCATTTGTCTGGACACAAGCTCAAGAAGCTGCTATGCAACAAGTGAAATTGGCTTTAATGTCGGCGCCGGTGTTAAGTGATGGCGCTACCAAATTGGGAAAAGCATTTCATTGTTTTAAGGGATGCATCAACACTTGGGTGTGGTGCAATCTTGTTGCAAGATGGCAGGCCTTGTGCTTATGAGAGTAGGAAGTTCATTCCTGCAGAGGTGAACTATACTACAACCAAACAAGAGCTACTTGGCGTAGTACATGCCTTGGAAACATAGTGATGTTACTTGGAGGGGGTTCAGTTCACTGTAGTGACTGATTATAACCCATTGGTGTATTTCTGAACACAGCAAAACTTGTCACGACGACAAGCGCGTTGAAATGAGTTTTTATCCCGTTTTTCGTTTGATTGGGTGTACCTGTCGGGAAGAACCAATGTAGCTGACCCTCTGAGTTGTTGCCCGTCATTACTGGCGGTCGTGCGCGCGCAGTTGATTGCAACATGCGGTTCATCATCTCCAAATGATGAGTTTGTTCAAGCAGTTGTGCAAGGGTATTCTCATACCCCTGGTTTTCTTTAGCAGAAAACGTGCAAAAGCTTGAAAACCGTGACAACTTGTATTACATGGGCACTGGTTTGGTTATACCCGATCATGCTGATTTGCGTGTGAAATGCATAACCGATGTACACGATCCATCGTACGCTGGGCACTTTGGCAGTCGCAAGACCACCAGCGCAACAGTTGTATTGGTGGCCATCGTTGCCTGTTGATGTGAAGCAGTATGTGCACACGTGTGACAAATGTCAATGTGACAAACCTTTACGTCAGAAACCAGCTGGATCACCGCGACCATTGCGTATCCCTGATAACAAGTGGGAGAGTGTAAGTATGGATCTCATTACTGAGGTTCTAGAGTTAGCATTGGGTCATACTACGGTTGCAGTGTTTGTAGATCGCTTGACTAAAATGGTTCACGTGGTTTCTTGCCGCATGGAGATAGGCTCCCGTGAGATGGCAATGGTTTTTGTCGCGTCTGTGTTAAAGTTGCAGGCTTCCCTCGCAACATTGTGTCTGACCGTAATCCTCGGTTTGTGGCTTGGTCTTGAAAATCGTTATGCAACATCCGGCAGATACAGCAGCATATCAGCACTGCTTATCACCCGCATACGGATGGTTAGATAGATTGCGTCAATCAAGTGATTGAGGAAACCATTTGGCATTGGCACTCACATAAGTTATGTGAGTCCGAACTAGTCTGAGTGGGATGTTTACCTTCTTATGGCTGAGTTCGCGATTAACAATGCATGGCAAGCGAGTGTGCAGGAAACTCCGTTTTTCTTAAATTACGGAGTGCATCCACTGAGTCCTGCAAACATTTAATTGCCTGATAATGAAGTAAATCGCGTACCTGCAGCGCGCAAGGTGGCTGCAGCCATGCAAGATCAATTGGCGTTAGCAAAGAGCTGTCTGCGCACAGCGATGTTGAACACAATACATGGGAACCCAAAAGTAATCTCACCAACTACTATGAGATTCTTCAGGAGTACTACTCCTGTGAGTAGTACTTGAGTGCTGTGTCCACACTCGAACGGTAACAGGGTGTTGGCAGACATCTTTACCGCTTCGGCCCTGATTCTCTCTATTGCTATGGTTTTTAATGCTCGTAATGGGGCTTAGCTAACCCCTCAATGAGGACATTGATACCTAAGTGGGGGGGAATGTAATGGTGTGCTACCTTCATAAAGGTTCCCCGCCCTTATTAAGGATTAAATAAGGGTCCCAACGGGTATATACAGCCAATCAAGCCGGATTAGGGCCGTTAATTTAGTGTTAAGGCCCTAATATAGTGTTACTTATCTGTAATACTGATATCGACATGAGACATGAGACTCATGTCTCATGTTGATGTTAACCGCATGGCGGCGCTGCTAACGCAGCAGCGCCGCCATAGCCAGAGGATCTTCGCTATGGCATTTGCCCTGGCGACGGCGGCGGCGGTGTCGGCATGGCTGGTGGCGGTGTTGGGGTAGGGGATTAGAGGGGGCGGTAGCACACCCTCTCTCTTATAGCGAAGAATCTTAGGCGCGACACGGCAACGCTGAACGACAATGGTGCGTTAACTGTCGCGCGCGTTGGCAGGCAGCAACGCAGTTACGCATAAAAACGCGTCTACAAAACGCATTTCCATTGGTACGAGGTTGGACGGCACCCTATACCCCTAAAAGAATCTTTGAAACTATCCAACTAACGGCAATCACACCCTGTCCATTATAAGAAGATGATATGTTAGCATAACCGATTTTGTTTGACCGTTGGGCTATACATTAGCCGAATAAATTGAGCAACATAGCTCATGTAATAGCTTTTACATACCGCTAACGTCCAAAAACAACCGTTGCATTATGTAACTTGAATGTCTTATTGTCCAGCTTTACATGAACAATTTAATACCTTGGTACATTGCCCTTGGTAAAAAGGGTAAGGTGCCCTAACTTTGGATCGACCTTAACTTCGGACACTTACCTTTTTGGCGGGCAATATGTGGTGTAGATTCTGCATTTCGCGGCCAATTAGCTTGAAATTTGGTGTGGTGCTGTAATTTGTCACAATAAGTCCACCACTAGCTCAAGACGCCATTCAAAGATGTTTTGACCCGCCTAAATACAAACAGTTTAAAATTTTGGGGCTAGGTTGCATAGTCATCGTTAACTTTGAACTATCGCCAATAAGGACTAGGATGGGCTTTAGCGGTGTGGTTTTTGCATGCGGTAGGTCTTACACTAGAATTTGCAATGACTCTATGAGCAGTCCAATTGGCCTTGTAGCCGCCAAGTTGTGGCTCATAAAGGTACGGCGGTGAAGGAGGCGAAAGAGGCCAAGAAGCTCGCTGCCTTTCTGAGCAACAAGGACGTAGTTAGCAGTGCCACAGAGGACGACACCCCTGCAACAGCAGGGCCATGGACTGAGCTGGAGGAAAGCAACCTCACTTGTGCAGTCCTGAAAAGACCAGAGCTATCCAAGGCAACACTGGCAAAACACCGTGCGTTTGCTAACAAGAGAGGAGGCCTGCGCCTAGCAAAGATCATGTATTGGACATAGCATGTGCATGCAGCTAAGCCTTTGTACTTAGCACGCAACACTAAACCTTGTATATACGAACACGCTTGCCAAGCCGGTGCCCTTGCATGTCATGCTCACGTCTTTATGCATGCTGCATGCACATGCTATGCGCACATAGTTCCGCTCAAACAGATTCTGCGCACACCGCACATGCACACCCTACAAGCCTAACCTCAGTCTCCTGTGAGCATACAAGGCAGCCACCTGTGCGCCACTGACCATACAAGTCTTCTAAAGGACAAGAACAACAACAACATAGCCATAAACAGGCACTCTCCGCCGCCACAACCACCTTGAGTCTTACAGCATGCAGGCAATCTTAGACTATCCGAAGTTAGGCTCCCTTCACTTTGGACCGCCTGCACTTTTACTGGTCTTTGCCAGAGGCTCAAGGAAGCATCTGATTGACTACAAATACAAGAATAAGCTTGATAGGTAGCTCATTAAAACAGCTTTTGGTCAAGCCATCATTCACACAAAACGGTGAAGTGCTCACCTAACGGTGACCTTACTAGTATAAAGTGTCCGAAGTTACGGCACCTTACCCTAAAGGCATGGCTCCTCTTTGACGCCCACATTCAACGTGCGTCATGCAACGTGATAGCCGATTTCCTCTGCCGCTTGTTCATCACTGTGCTGAGCACATCAATCACAACGGATATCTCCAATTCCCCGTGCCTTGGCGGCGGCGGCGGCGGTGCTTGGGATGTTGACGCCTGCCTTGCTTGCGGGGTGGAGCGCTAGATAGTTCTTACTTTGAACTTGTTGACACCTTGGTGCAAAGACCATGGGGGTGACAGCTGGCGGAGACGCCGTTAAGGCGCTCAACACCGATGGCGGGCGCAATCGCTTCAAGGTGAGCACCCATCTTGCTGGGCTGACGCCCAAGAACCGAGGCTAATCTTGTGCTCAGGCTTTCAAACTGAGTTCTTTCGTGTTGAGTACACACACATACATATATATATCAGCATCAATGTGAAGCCGACTAGTAGGCAACATACTTGCTTGCATGCGTTGTGGCATGCAAGCAAGTATGCCACAACGCATGCAAGCAAGCAATACAGTTCTTCATGCTATCATGTTGGCGTTACAGTCATACACAGCCTTGAGACGCACAGCTGCTGCTGACATCGTCAATTGGCCTCACAAACTAGTAAGAGACCCAAAATGTCTTAAGGCAAGGCATTATTCACAGCTGAACTAATAGTTGCTAGCTTGCAGCTAGTTGAGTATGTTGCTATCACCGCGGAGAAGATTGCGTCGTATGATCCGCAGTGGAGTAGGGAAAGGAAGCAGCGTGTGTTGAATACAGCTTGGCGCTGACTAGATTATGCCGTAGTAGACATGCACGGTAGAAGCATGCGCACTGCTTGTGCAGAGCCTCCATATGTGTGCGTTGTGGTAGAAAAGAGCTTTCTCAAGGGGTGTGTGCTGAACTAAACAAGAACCTTGTTCAGCACTCTGCTTAAGGCAGCTCGGAGAGCATGGCACAAGTTTTTGCGGATGGTGGTTCATTTAATAAGCTTTAACCACCAGCGCTACACACTCTCTGCATATCCTTCTGGACTTGTATAGTTCAGTGTTGTTAGTATGTCTACAGTGCGTCGTGCACTTCAAATCGTTGCTTGTGTACACATACAAACTTGCTTCTTTGTGTCCTGTGTGCAGTACAAGAGCTTCGCACAGAGATTGGCAGGTGTTGAAGTCGACGTGTTTCGCAGCCTCGCGCCAATCTCCTTGCAACCAACTGGCGCATCCACCTTCTTCTTGGAGAACTTACTGCAATGGAGGGTGAGCAGCTGTGATTGCCATGTTTCCATGTTATGTAGCACGCCACATGCTGATTGATACCGCTCGCCGCGACGCTTAGGAGTTGAACAGTGCAAAAGACTTCAACGAGTTGTATGTGGAGGTGCTGCCGCATGCTCAAAGCCTGCCGCAGCTCGTTCATCACAGCAAATCCATTGTCTCCTCGCTGCTCAAGCGCATGACGTTGGAAGCCTTCTTGTCGCTGGAGCCGGTTCTCAGGTGAGCCCATGACTGGTTTCTGCTTGGCGTTGAATTGTGACTGCTATGTGCAACACTGGCTCGTTCACTTGTGTTGGTGGGACCAATCTAAGGCATCCCTCGTTTATGCAGTTTGGTTGCTTCATTGGCACGAGATCTTCAGCGGGACTTCCTGCCGTAAGTGCTGTCTTGTTGGTTTGCATGCTGCCTGCAGACACGCACAAACCACGCTGACTGTGATTGCGTTGGTGTGTGCAGGCATGTGGGGCCCTTCATCAAAGCATCCTCTGCACTGCTGCAAACCGGTGGAGAGCACCAGACGGAAGTGTTGGAGCTGGTAGGCTTGTGCGGTGGTTATATACTGCGTTGTGAGGCAGCTTTTGCACAATGACAGTCATGACACCTGCGTTGCAGACGTTTACATCAATCTCCTATGTATTCAAGCACCTGATGAAGCACCTCTGTGCAGAGTTGCCTCAAGTGCTCAGGTAAGCGACGTGCGCACCAAGCTTATCTTGCGGGGCTTCACGTTCACGTGAGGCCCAGCTGTATATGTATGGCAACAATAGGTCATGTTATTCGTCAGAAACAACATGGCCATTGCAGGCACACAGCACGCTTGCGCCATCACAAACGGCCATGGGTGCGAGACTTTGCCGCAGAAGCTGTGGCGTATCTGTTTCGCCAGGCACCGACTCGGTCGCTGGAGAAAGGTGCATTCAACTGCAACAGCAGAGCATGTGCTTGTGTGCTAGGCTGCTGCATTTAATGCTTGTAAACAGGTTATTAGATTGAGCTAGCTCGCGATTGACTATGATATGTGTCACAGGCTTTGCAGTCTTGATGAGGGAGGTTCAGGCTAACAGCTCCGAGGAACGCGTGGATGGAGCTGGCGCGCTGGTGGCAGAGTCTGTGAAGGTTATCTATAAGCATTCGTTGCGTCCACTGGTGTGACAGCAATCAGGCTTCAAACTGGTTCTCTCAACAGGGCCTGACACCTCGGTTGTAGGGCATTGCACATGGCTTCCAGTCCAGGATGGATTGCATGATGCATATGGCCACAAAGGCCATGGTTCAACACGCGCCCGAAACAGATGTTGCAGAGCCTGCAGAAAGTGACACATCTCCCACAAAAGGTTCGCCATGCACTGCTGTTATTTCTCAACTGTGAAAGTTGACGTCAATCAGGCCTTTTGCTGTCGTGTGTATGCATGTCACGCGCTGCAAGGGTCAGCATGCATACATCTAAACATGTGTACCTCCTTTACAGCTGCGGCTGCACAGCTCACAACACAGGTGCTGTCGAACGCTGTCGTGCGCTTGTGCGAGCACATTCGCAGGGAGACAGCACAGCCGCTTTGGGATGTCTTTATGCGGTTTGCCAATGAACGCCTGGCAGCTTTGGAAGCGCAGCCTCAGAGAGCGGCCTGTTGTGCCAATGCTGCTCGTGCTGTATCCCTTGTTAATGCCATGCTCGAGTACAGATCTGGCACTCGCGTCGCGGGTAAGCAAGCAATGTTGCGCATTGTTAGAATCTCAAAGTGAAAGATGGTAGTGGCATGTACAAAGTCTGGAGTTTGCAAGCGTTGTAATCTTGCAATGTCGTTATGACTTGCGGACTTGGTCTTACCGCAGACTATTCGCCGTTTTTCCAGCTGTCGCGCAAGCTGCTTCAGCCTTCACTACGGGCTTCACTTTTGGAGGGTGATGCAAGGCTCGGGGCACAGACCCTCAGGCTGCTGCAGACTCTCATCAACAACCATCACAGGGAGGCAGGAGCCAGCACTGGCTTGTCCGCCATTGCAAACGCAGCACCATCCTGGCTTCCAGCTTTTGAATTGCCCATCGATATGTAAGTCAATAATGCAAGCATTTGTCTGGGCACATGCATGCATGCGCGCGTGGGTGCGTGGGTGCGCTCAGCCGTTACCGCCTGCTGTATGCGTACAGTTTGTGGCTTTCACAGTCCGCATGCTGGAGTGTGAAATCCCTTGTGGTCCATGTTCCTTGGTTGTTGTTGTGCTTTGTTCCGTGCTTATGTAGTTGGTGTATGCAGACTTGAAGCATTCATGAGAAGCCTTGTAGCTGATGATGAGGCCGTGGTCAGGCTGTTCGTGAACCACATCTTGAGGTGAGAGCATTCATCTGCTGCTAGCAACAGTTGTTGTTTCAGTTGATAGTACCCACCCGTGAGTGCCGTGCAGCGCGCTGGATCGAAACATCGATACACACCCCGAGCAAAGCCTCTCTATGCTGTTGGAACTACGAATGCGCCTTGATGCTGGCGGAAGCAACCCCAAGCTGCTGCCTGTGCATCGATACAGGGGCTTGTCAGCGCTCATTACATCCACGACAGCAGAAGCATCTGCAGCAGCTAGCCTTGATAGGACGGCCTTCCCAAAGCTGTATGCGTTGTTCTTTTGCTTGCCATATGCGGTGACTGTACCAATGGATGTCCTTCCCATTCTTCACAAATGCGCTGACCGTTTGGCGTCCATTGAGCAAGCTGGGGCTGGTATGTGCACATGCGTTCTCACCCTTGATGAGAGATAGATGATGTGCATCATGTATGCTGCGTGGAAAAGACGCACACACAGCTGCTTACTTGCGTCTGCAGGAGTTGCAAGCGAAGTTGCCGCATTGTATGGTGCCGTGCACTCAGCAATTGCAGCTTTGCTGCCTCGAGCATCTCCAGACATGCTGCCTAGTGTTGCGAGCATGCTGGAGCTGTTGAAAACCCATGCAAAATCTGTACCCATGCTGTCTGCTGTGGCACAGTATTTCAGCACCACTGCCAGGTATTCACATCATATATAGTGTCTCCAGTATGTCTGTTGCTTACGTTATTGTGCAGTTAACCAAGTTGCTTTCCTTGTGTCTATCTAGGATGCTGCCTCAAGGGGCAGAGTCCCCCTTTACCAAAGAGGTGCTGTTGGACGTGCTCCCGTGTCTTGCACCCAACTTGTCTTCACCCAATAAGGACATGAGGTTGCTGACACTGCAGATTTTGTGCCATTTCGGCAAAGCAGACAGCAGCGAAACAGAGGTAAGTTTGCATGGCTTGTGCGTAGTGGCCTTGGCCGTCAGTTGCTTGCATATACATAAGCATGCACTTGTTGGTTGAGCAGGTTTTGCATCAGTGGAAGCAAGTTGAAGAGACGCCCATGCACATGGAACAATGGAACCAGTCAACCCTTGTTGTGCGGCGCATGGCTGCGGCAGTGCAGCACAATAGGTTGCCTGAGTTCCTATTGCCGGCAGTTGCACACTCAGCGCTTGGCAGCTTCCACATCAGGTAATGTGCCAGAGCTCTTCCTGTAGCTGACAGTGCATGTTGCTTGTGTCGTTTTGTCATTGGAAGTACAAACAGCATGGTTGCAATTGAAGCCAGCCTTGCTATGCATTGCGAAACACGTGCGAGCCCCATGCAGGGCCTGGGATGTTGCTGATACTCTGTTTCGTGTTCACAGGTTCAGCCATGTTTGGGATGCTGCTCGTGCTGTCATGGTTGCACTGGCAGAGTCGCATGATGTGGTGCTGTGGCCCTTGCTGCTGCAGCAACTCACAGCGTACCAAGATCAAGTGCTCAATGCCGGTTAGTGAAGTTTTGGTGTTTGGTGGTGCATTGCTACAGCTCGTGAGAATAATCCGTGCAGTTCAACACGCTTGCTGATGCGTGCTCTGGTTGATGCAGATTTTTCAGTGATGCAATCAGTAGCACCTCGTAGCGATGACACTGAGGGTCCTGCGCGAAGCCTGCCTGATTTATTCCAAGCTGCTGTACAGGCTGATACTGCGGGTGACAGCACGAATTTCACAACAGTGTTTGAACAGTTGCTTAAAGCGTTACAGCAGCTGCCTACCACTGCTGAGCGACACTCAAGACAGGTACACGCTTACACCTGCATGATGTGCGAGTGTGGAGATGGTTGGCTCAGGGTTGCTGTGCTTTGCAGGTTGTTCCTCTGTTTTTAGAGTTTGTGAGCGATTGGAATGAGGTGCCTGGCAGCGGCATTAGCAAAGACCAGGGCACTTCAAGGGGCGGGAAAACATGGCGAGCGCTGGCCAAGCAGTGGCTCAAGGTGGTCGCGGCAATGAAGAACGCCAAAGCTTTGTATCGATCAGAAGAACTGAGGCGCATCCTTTTCGAGCGGTAAGCAATGTATCCATATAATATTCATGTAATATGTCGGAGAGCATGCTGCTGTTGGAAACGTCATGTACGTACGCTCACAGCTGTTGCTGCGCATGTGTGATTACATGCCTGCAATCTTGTTATGCACAGGTTTCTTATGGACATGGATCCAGAAGTCCAACAGTTGACGCTTGCCTCATTAAACAATCACAAGGACGCTTCTCTTTTGCGTTACTCTGAACAATTGGAGCGCCTGATCAACTACAAGACCGCACGCGAGGAGATGGCCAGGTTGGACGCATTGCTGGTTGGAAGCGTTGCTGTTGTTGTCCATCTTGTTAGTTTCAGCGCATATCTCCCTTTTTTGCCTAAGACTCTCTGACTTGCTCTCTTCAACAGGTGGAATCTCAGCGTTAATGCTGGAGGTGTACAACCCAAGGATCGCAGCATGCTCATGCCGCACATTGTGCGCATCATGTTTCCGAAACTACGCAAGAAGAGTGGCAAAGTGGCTGGCAGGGTGCGTGTTGGTTTGCAGACTTGTGTAGTACACTACATACATGCTCCTGTTTGTCTAATTATATTGCTGTGCAGTCGGCTGCAGGTATTTCAAGGAAGGCGGCCCTTATATATCTCTCGCATCTAGAGCCGCATGAACTGGCTCCACTATTCAGTTTGATCATCGCTCCTTTAATAGCCATGCAAACATTTGCTACGCAACCAGACTGGCTGTCATCGTTGTCTGACTTGGACGCCGCGCTGTCTGCCATAGACCTTGATGCGTTGCAAAATGTTACGCCAAAACAAGTTGTGGGCTTTCTTCACGTTGCGCTGGATGCTGTCTCAACACTGCGCTGGCACGTGTTGCCATATCTCAACGCCCTCATCGCTTTCGTGCTGCGCCTGATACAGCTGGCGTTCGAGGACAATGCCAGCAACGCCAGCAATGAGCTGGGCAAGGAGGTTCGCGGGCTAGCGCTGCGCTTCATGCACAGCGTCGTTGCAAAGCATCCTACCCACAACATCCCCTCCACTGCGTGGGACGTGTTCTTCCTTGCCGTGCGTCCAGCTGTCGCCCGCCTGATATCGGATGCCGCTGGGGACAGGCCCAGTAACCTCCTTGAGTGCTTTGTTGCCATGAGCCAGCACACAGAGCTCATACCACTGCTTGCAAGGGATGCAACGCTGATGCCAGCTCTTGTTACGTTGTTGTCGGCCAAGAGTCTGACACCTGCTGTTGAGGCCTCCGTGATTTCGGTATTATATTCTTGAAATGTCTGTTGCACGCATGTTGTGGTTGTTGTTTTTGCATGCTAACGTTATCGCTTTGCAGATTGTGCTCAATGTCCTGGACACGGAGAACGAAGAGACGGGCCAACACTTCATTAACCTGGTGTTGTCGCCGCATCTGTGCCTGTTACTGCAACATGTTGGCCAGCTGTTAGCCAGACGATTGGATCATTCAAGGTAAGGGCCTTTCGTCCTGCACCGGTCAACTTGCCTGCGTACATATCAGGTTTATTGGAAGGGCCTGTGCTTGCTTTAACTAACTGGCTATGGAGAGGCACTGAGATGATGATATACAACTTTACACCATCTTTCGGATGAGGCTCTATGCCAATGATTCCGCAAAGGCGAATCTGATCAGTGCTTGTTGCCCATCAACAACTACGCATTCCTGAATCTGCCAGTGCAGCATAGCCTCAGCGCTTTAGGGTCCTTTCTCAGCCCGCAAACTGTGGGTTGTTGTGGTGGTGCTGGACTTGGTTCATAGTCTCTGCTTGTGATTGCAGCAAGGGCAAGGCCATGAAGGCAGTCAAGAGAGCGTTGTCAGTATGCGTACGGTTGGCACCGTTCATCGAAGACAGCGCAACGGCAAACCAAATGCTGGACACTCTGTTGCCCTTCCTGCAATCCAAAGCGCACTTGCGGCAAGGTGCTTGTTGCTTTCACCTACATGGTCTTTGTAGTGGTTGTACTCGCTCACATATTGTTGTGGTCGTGTACCGGGTATTGTAAAACACTTACTACTCAACACTGCAGGTACCTGTGTTGAGGTTCTCCGCGTTATCAGCAGCATCGGCAGCATGCTGCCTGATTCGCTCAAGTATGCCCCCAGGCTGTCCCCACTCTTCGCAACTCTTTCTACGCGGGACGCTCGAACTGCCCTGTGTGACGCCTACGAGGCGCTGTCACAGCCAGACCCGTCCACATTGCAAGTGGTAAGTGCCCTCGTGTATGCATGTTGTTGGCATGAACACACAAGCTGGCAGTCTTGTTGATGGCCGGTTGCTGTCTTGTTGCATGAGTAGCAAGCTTGAATGCCAGCTTCTGTTTCTTGCCATGGCTGTCTCTTTTGTAACCTGTCGGGCTTACTTTGGAACATTACTACACAGGCAAAGCAGCTGCAAGACCTAAATGCATGGTCGACAGTGGAGGTGGACGAGCCCGATTATGATAGGCGAATGGTGGCTTATGCTCGCATGAACGCTGCTTACTACACGGGCATATCCGTGCCTGGTATGCGGCCGCTGCTGGGCCATGCGCTGAGAGATTTGCACTCTCCAGACTTGTCCCTGCGCACGAGTGCATCCCAGGCTTTGCGGCTGTTTATTGAGTATGCCATGCAAGCACCTGACGATGTGCGCTCTCTGGTTCCCAAACTGCTGTACCCACAAATCACACTGGCAATTAGTAGTGCTGAGGTGAGGCAACAATGGTGTTGTGTGGTACTGCTGTCACTCGCATTGTGTGTAACCAAAGTCAATGTGGGCTTTGTATATGGCAGGACTTTTCTGTTCGTCAAGAGGCTGTCGGGTTGCTGCATGACATCGTGAAAGCTTTCCCAACCTTCATGGCAGAACTTCAGTGTTTGCTGTCATTAGATCCGGAGCAGGCCTTCTTTAGCAACATCGTGCATTTGCAGACCCATCGCCGCATACGTGCCCTTGCGAAGCTGCGCTCGCTAGCGTCATCCATCTCACCTACCCTCCTGAACACGCTGTTTGTACCGATGATTGGTCATGTGCTGACGGATGCCAAGAGCGCCAAAGATGGGAACTTGATGGATGAAGCCGTGCGCGCTCTAGCAGCCATCGCCTTACAGCTGCCTTGGGGATTGTACTTCTCATTGCTCATGCGTTATCTACGGTACCTACCTGAGAAAGCCGCCAGTCAGAAAGTGTTGGTTCGGGCCATCTGTGCCTTGCTGGATGCCTTTCATTTCAATGAGAACGCCAAAGAAGACGTGGATATGCACGACGTGGCGACCACTGATAATGTCAATGAGACGCGACACCACGAGGATGAAGGACCCGAAGTGGTAGTACCAGATTACATCACGGCTGCCTTGAAGTCCAAACTCTTCCCCGAGTTGAAAAAGTATGTGTTGGAAGAGGGAGAACAGGGCACTGGTGTCCGTGTGCCAATCGCGCTGGCGACAGTTAAAGTGCTCAAGCTGCTTCCTGAAGCTGCCATGCAAGCTGAGCTGCCGGGCGTGTTGCAGACTGTCACTAATCTGATGAAGAGCAGGATGCAGGTGCACATACGCAACATTGACATATTACGAGCATGTGTGGCTTTGAGCAGGTTTTGCTGTAGTTCTTGTTGAAACACATATTCACATTGAGTGCTGGTCACAGAGCATCCGCGACACTGCACGGGAGACATTGGCATCAATGGCGACTGAGCTAGGCGCTCCATACCTTCATTACCTGGTGGATGTGTTGAAGTCGAGCCTCACGCAAGGGTATCAGGTGCGTGTCTTGCACCGTGCGTACTTACCTGTGGGCCTGTCAAGAGAGCAGAAACACAGATACCATGCACGTTCTATGGCAGGTGCATGTGCTGGGTTACACCCTGCATGCGGTACTGTCCAAGTCCATTCCTGCCATGGAGTCCGGTGCAATCGACTATTGCCTCTCAGACATTGTGGATATGCTCATGTCCGACATCATGGGAAGCGCAGCTGAGGTCTGTAGCTTGTGTTTGTGTCTGTTGTGCTTGTTGCAAATGCTTGGAATTTACATCATCAGCAGGTGTCCCAACACTGTCCATGTTTACAAAGTTTTCATGGTTGGTCACCTTTTCCTCGACTGTTGATGGTTGCTCTCCACTTGTAGGAACGAGAGGTGGATGCAATTGCTGCCAAAATGAAAGAGACCAAGCGGTGTCGGTCTTTTGAGTCATTCGAGCTTGTCACGCGAGTCACAACCTTCAAGACGCATTTCGGAGTGCTTCTGCGGCCCATTAAAGAACATCTAGACTCAACACAGAGTAAGATTTGTGCGCACAACCACTTGTACAAGAGCCTCTCCTCAGCAATGCATGCAACCTCACCTCGCTTTCGTGTGCATGAGATTGACACCTGCTTTGAACCCAGGCACAAGGAAGATTCGTGACAGAGTGGACGAGATGTTGCGTCACATTGCTCGCGGTCTCCAGACACACGCGGGGCTCAAGCCAGCAGAGCTGCTGGTTTTCATACACTCTACAGTGAACGATGGTTTGCAGCTGGAGCAACTTCGTAGGCGCCCAGATGGGGACAGCAGGAACCAGCAGCAGAGTAACCAGGATAAAGTCCTGCAGGACACCCTTTTACCTATGCTCAACACCAACGTGCTGGTTGTATTCGCTCTGCAGGTAAGCCCATAAGCACGCACACTGAGAGCTATACCCGTACAGTGTTTGCATTTTGGTTCCTTATGGGTATAACCTTACACTTGCCATGGTTGAAGGTGTTATACACATCGATGAAGAAGGGACTGACTGGAGAGAGCGCTACTGAGACGCATTCCTTATTGGACCCGATGGTGCCATTGTTGTCCCGCGCGCTGATGTCCCGTGAGACGGCAGTGCTGTCGATGTCGCTGAAGAACCTTTGCCTTCTCCTCCGCATGCCTCTACCATCAATGGACGCGTGCGCATCCGACATCACGCAACACGTGTTTGACATCCTCCATCGGTCGGGCAGCAACACCGCGCCCCTGGTTCAGGACTGTTTGAAGTTGCTAACCACTCTGCTGAGACACAGCCAGCGAAGCGAACTTGTGAGCGATACGCAGCTGAAGCACATACTCAACTTTGCCTTCACGGACATTGAGGATCCCAACACGCAAAGCACGACATTTGCTCTGCTCAAAGCCATTGTCACTCGCCGCCTGGTTGTGCCCGAGCTCTATGACTTGATGAATAAGGTGTCTGCGCTCATGGTTCGCAGTCAGGCTGCTCCTGTCAGGCACCTCTGCTCTCAGGTGCAGCTGGCATGCATTAAATGATACAGCTGGTACTACCTCTGCATGTCACTCTTCAGCAAGTATATTGTTGGAAGATGGGCTTTGTGTGACAAAGAAATGGTGCATGTGCAGGTGCTGCTGCAGTTTCTGCTTGACTATCCTTTGGGCCCTAGAAGGCTGCAGCATCATCTGGAGTTCATAGTGACCAATCTAATGTACGAGCACAGCACGGGGCGTGAGGCTGCGCTGGAGATGCTTCATCTGCTCGTCAGCAAATTCCCGCAAGTTCTTCTCGACGAGCAGGCGGAGTTCTTCTTCCTTCCGCTGGTGTCGAGGCTCGTGAACGAC
Organism: Chlorokybus atmophyticus; assembly: GCA_009103225.1. Taxonomy (NCBI): domain Eukaryota; kingdom Viridiplantae; phylum Streptophyta; class Chlorokybophyceae; order Chlorokybales; family Chlorokybaceae; genus Chlorokybus; species Chlorokybus atmophyticus. The sequence continues at coordinate 12,353 of RHPI01001618.1, read as the reverse complement.
GAAAACGCCACATGCCGTGCTATGCTCGCGACCGTCATGCGCCTACTAATGAACCGCGTCTCTCCCAACCACCGCCAGCAGTTCCTTGACTATGCCATCAAATGGTATGGTGGAAACGACGCTCAGCTGCGGCGGGCTGCCATACAGGTGGGTGTGTTAGTGGTTGTGTGCGTGATTGCAGCTGTGCCAATCCATTCGCTTTGATTGACTGAGTCATTCAGTTTCTATACACGACCATTGTACGCATGCCTGCACCCTGCCAGGTGTTGGGTCTGGTGGTGCAAATCAGCAACGGCAAGTTGCTGGAAAACCGGCGAGCAGAGGTCTTGCCTCTGATGCTGGCGGTCTTGACGCGTGCGGCCGGGGAGTTTGATGCTGGAGCTGCTGTGGTGGACGCCGATGTGGCCGGCGCGGCAACCTTCGCCAGCTGGCAGGAGGCCTACTACACGCTCACTTGCCTCGAACGCCTGCTGCAGTGCCTGCCCAACCTGTTGAGTTCTCCTGAGTGGCAAGTAAGTTTGGCGCTACATGTACACTTGTACACACTCATATATACACATACATATACACATTGCTTGGGTGTCACCCTAATGCACGCCTTTGACACACTGCGTGTTTCTTAGGGGATATGGCGTCCTACTGTAGAGCTGTTGCTTCACCGTCATGCGTGGGTGCGAAGAGCTTCCACAAGGCTACTCGGCTTGCTGTTTGCGGCGGATGTTACCATTGATCAGCTTCTGTCCGGCTCTCTCGAGTCCATTGAGATGCGACACATATCTCGGGCTTTGTGCGAGCAGCTGAGCAATGAACATGTCGATGCCAAGTTCGCTGATCAAATCGTCAAGAACTTGCTGTTTGTTGCTACCGTTTTGGCTACATTGCCCTCATCACACGGCGTGTCCAATGGGCATGCACGTGCGGAAGATGTCAATCATGCGGGCGCGTCATCAGCGGATGAAGGCAGTGATGAGGACATTGATGAGGAAGTCGGTGACGACCGTGAAGCAAATGGTAGCGCTCGATCATCACGAAGCCCACTTGAGTGGCTGTTTGTGCGGTTGTCAAAACTGGCAACGAAACCAGGAGAAGTTCAGGTATGTGAACACAAAATTCCTTGCAAGTGCTACGGCTTAGGTATCTGACAGTGTTCTCCTGTTCTTCGTTGTTTGCATGACTCCGTGAAACAATGCTCTGAACCTGCTCGCTGTGACTCAGCGCCAAAGTGTATTGCGGTGGTTTGCTGCTGTGACCAGCAAGCTGAGTCCAAAAGTGACGCAGCCATTCCTGCCTGAAATGGTGTTGCCGCTGATCAGAGTAAGGGAGCCTCCCTCCGGCCAGGTTGTCTCAGGTGAGCACAACAGTCCATTACTGCACTGGGTTTTGCTTATGGCGCCATGTGGGCTGGGTCTTAAGGGCATATCATTGCATAGCTACTGCTGAAGCCATTGTTGCATGCTGCCCACCAGTGGTGTGTGAGATGTGTTTGTCGTGATGCGGAGAGCAGAGAATGAGAGCAGCTTGTGACCTCGCAGATGACCTGAAGGCGCTAGCAGAGGAGGTAACGCCTCATCTGCAGGAGGTTTTCGGCGTGACCACCTTTGTTGAGCGATACAATGCAGTGAGGCAACGACTAAGGAGTCAGAAAGACAGTCGCAAGCGGGCACTCGCAATTGAAGCATTGGTTGATCCCGAGAAGCATGCACGCAAGAAGCTAAAGAAGAATGTGCACAAGCATGCAAGCCGCAAGCGCAAGATTGCCGAACACAAACGGTACAAAGGGTAATTGCTTTTGTTAGTCAACATGTTCAAGGGACCTGCGGAGGATGAGGGCTTTTTTGCTAGTATGTAAGTGACAGTTGTCAATGTAGCGTTGACACCAGGCAGTTGTAGATTCGTGTCCATAAATTGGTAATGTATGCGCCGACAACGACAAATGCAGGCAAGGCCTGCTTGCCTGTTGACCATTTTGTTGGGTGGCGGTGGCATGAAGGCGTGCTCGCGTAGGGTATAGGTCATATTCACACGTGCGCATAGCATGGATGTCAGCTCAGGTGGTTGGGTTCTACATGATTCAGCTAACTTGGTACTGTGCCCGGACCCCTCTGCCCACATGCTGAGCATCTACAGCATGCATAGAGTAGTGCTTTGGACTTCAATATACTTGATAACCATCATTTTTAGCACGACTTGGTGTGGACAGTGCATACAACCGTGTACGAGGAATTGAAGGTGGTATTCACACGTGTGCATTGCAATGTACCAGCACGGAATTGACGTTGCGCCCGGCCCCGTGCAAGTTCTTCTGAATGTTATTGCCATGCCAACTAATCCAATCCCCGCAACCTACTGCCCACAACATGAGACGCTGTCCTCCCTTCTCTTCCAGTTCAGAAAAGCGCTATCACGTGGGCAGTACTGTAAGGTCATTCTGGCAGCTTGTACATATCCTGTAGATTGGCCAACCACAGTGTACATTATGAACATGACATTGTCAGAATAGCAATCACGCAGTACACATGCACTTGCTCGTTGCTGCTGATTGTTACTTTGCTCTTGTTGCCTGCTATAGCTAGGCCACTGACACTAACTTGCACTGTGTTACCACTGCATCGGTTGCTTGGTTGTATCTGCTTGTTTGTATGCTAGAGCTATATGGTCTCTGCACTGTCATTGCCTATGCATTTATCAATAGGCTCCATGCATGCATGCATGCATGCATGCGTAGAGCACAGCACAGCACCACACATGCCACAACACACGTGCTTGCTGTTCGTCTCCGCCAAGCCTCTACTACCACGATAACTGTTGCCGCACTTGTGCACTCAGGTTGGTTGGTTGGTGTTTGCTGCTGCTACTACTGTCTGCTTCACCAACGGCATTGCATTGCACATAGGTCACTTAGCATAGAGTAGTGTGATGGCGTGGGTGTAATGTAAGTTTGTTGCTTTGCTTGTTCGCTTGAGTGTTACTGTTGTTGGTCGTGTGTGCACAGACTGCATGTGTGCAATATGCTACTCATACCCTATGCATGACTGATGGGCTGGGGTGGTGGTAAAAAACAGGTCATGTGGAATTAGTTAGCATGTAGGTGTACAGGAAATCATCAAACACTATTGGCGTTAACAAAACGCGAGCACAACGTACACCATGTCCGTACCTAGCCACAACCCACATGCACAGCAGCAATCACAGCAACTAGGCTACTAACGGGTGCCAGCAGTCGTCCCTGCTAGTGCAACATCCGCCTCCTCCGTGGGGCGAAACAGGAAAAGCAAAGCCACGATGTGGCAGACCAGTGGTAAAACATGCATTGCGTGTGGGTGCAAGTGTGCATATTGTGGACGTGTATGCCACTCTACTTCAGCATCAGCATCAGCATAAGTGATGACTCACAAGGAAAGCAAACGACCCAGATACTCAACCCACAGCGTGTGATACACATGCAAAGCATTCATGTGCACGCTGCAATTGTGTTTGAATGTTCTGTATGCATGTCACCCTGTACTGCGCTAGTGCATGGCTGAAGCAAAAGAGACTTTGACGATGACGCGAGCACCCACTTGCGCACCTGTCAACTAAATTTCGAACCAACCACGTTCCGCGGCCAGTTTGAACTGGTATTTTTGTACCGTCACAGATCCAGCTGCAAAGAGGAAATATGCATGCCGAACTCAGCACACAATAGAGACATTGGCATGCAAGCTGCTCAGATTTTTCAAACCCACTGCTGCATGTTAAGCATGTTGCAAGGCAAGGTCAAAGCTAGGAGCAGACAGCCTGCTTATGACACCAAACGCACGCTACCTAATGCATGTGTACTAGTACAGTAGATGCAACGCGGCATATTTTCGCGGCCGCAGTTGCCACCTGAAGACAGTGCTTGGCAAAGGTCGTGCCCTCGTAAAAAAGCAATGCTGTTGCTGTATGCACTTGCGTGCATAGACTTCCACCAAAAATGCAGCTTGAGGCTGCACAATCAGTTCCTCCTCCCTTGACGCATCTGTACATGAGCTGCTGCACTCTGGCAGCCATTGCTCAGAAGCCATGGATCTTGATCACCTCCTTCTTCACAATCCCCTCCTGCACCAGGAACTGCGACACATTCTTGCGCTGATCGCCCTGAAGCTGAATGACTTGCCCAAGCTCGGGGTCCTCAACGACGGTGCCGTTGCAGCAGAACTCCTGCTCAATAACAGCATGCCCAAGTTAGCCCAAGTTGGCCAAAATGAGTCTAACAACGGCCGGATTGCAAACAATCCAGTGCATTAGGCAACATTGTCATGCGGAAACGGGGGCTGACCTTCTTGAAAGCCTTCAAGACCTTCTTGTAGTCGAAGCCCTGTTGCAGGCCCTGGACAGTTGTCAGCGATTTGCGGCCGTTGCGCTGCTGCACACGGACATGGACGTAGTTCTTGGAGGCAGAGTCCTCCGATTCAGCGTCCGCGAAGGGATCTGCAGACAGTTTGTCCAGTCAGAAATATAACTTGCAGTGCGACAAGCCCCTCAACAATCAGCAAGAGCCCGGCAGCGGCTGAGCCTGCTCAGCCGCTGCAATCATAAAAGCTATTGACTGACCTCTAGCCTGCATACTCTACGTGGGTTACGAGTGACAAGTGTCCACCAAGCTAGCTAATTGCAGGAAGGTGTGACGCACAAAGCGAAATCTCTTGGAAACTCTTAAAAATTCTCGGTAGCTGCTAGCCAAGCCCAGACCGACAAACTTGGCGCCCTTGACGGACTGAATCAACTATACAGCCTGCCGCACAAGCACATAAAGCAGGTCGCACCATCCACAAGCATCCACAAGCCGCGAAAGACCAAACCCTTACCAAAGCCGCCAAAGCTCTGAACTTCAAGATCGGTCATAGAAGCGGGCTGTGGAAATGCTCGCCGCTGAAGCAACGGCTGGCAAGGGGGCGAGCGGGGCAAGAGGGTGCCTGGCGCTTCCAACTAAGCGATGCACACGACGCAGACGACACCGACGACGGGAACAACTACGATGCGAGCAACGTCAACGGCGGCGGCGATAAGAACAGCTATGGCCGAGGCACACAGCTAGGGTTTTGAGCGCAAGAATATCGGAGGAAGCCACTTGGATATCGGAATGTTCTCCAGATACGGCAAGCGCGGAAATCGCCTCGGGTCGCACCGATTTCAATCGCTGACGAGGAGGGGACGCAACCGCGGTCAGCAGCCGCGTCCCCAGCCAGCTGGCTGCGTGTTAGCGGGGTGTATGCGGTGGCCCCNGGGGGGGGGGGGGGGGGGGGGGGGGGGGGGGGGGGGGGGGGGGGGGGGGGGGGGGGGGGGGTAGTAGCTTACTTACTGGTGATGCACAAGCTCAACGTTAACGGTTAACGACTAGCCTTGGTGACATGAACAACAACATCTCGGACACTTGTCATTCAACTCCATTCAAATTGAAGTTTTTCACAATCAGAAGTGATGGTTATTGCAAGTTCAGTGTGGAGGGAAGTGATGATGCCCTCGCGCATGACTGGTGTCGGCATTTCCTTGTCTTCGTCGTGGAAGCGGCGATACAGCTTGTCACCTGCCCATCGATAGTCACGGGTGCGTTGGTTGACCCGGTCCTTCTCTCGAGCGCTCATGCCGGAGGGCAGATGGCCACTTTGAAGAAAGGAGAGTGATGGCTTGTCATGCCATATGTCCTGCCTGGTGTCGATGGGCGCCAGCTCTATGTCATCGACGTCCATGTCGGCTGCGTGGGCGTCTCCCAAGGGTGTGGTTGCCGCGGGGTCGGTAAACTCGAGGGCAGGAATCTCCTCTACCACTACTGAGGCCGTGGTGTTGGTCTTGCGCCCCGAGGCGCAACGCGGCAGCAGCAAACATGGATGCCATGGTGGGAGCTGTTGCTGCAGGGATGAGCTCATGCCGCGCTCCAGTTGCGTCGTTGGTGCTGAGGTGAGGGTTGCGACTGAGGCCATCGGCGTCTTGGTTGGTGAGGCCAGCGCGGTGGTCAATCTCAAAGTCGTATTCCTGTAATAGCAGGGCCCATCGAGCAAGTTTCCCTGTCAGATGTTGGTTGGTCATCAGCCACTTGAGGGGCTGATGATCGGTGATCAGTTGGAATTGTCGACCAAAGAGGAAAGGTCGGAAGAAGGAGATGGCCCACACGGCAGCGAGGCACTCCCCTTCGTAGCTGCTGTAGTTGGCCTCGGCGCTGTTGTTGCTTCGGCTGGCGTATGACACCACCCGTTCCTTCTTGTTCTCATCGTGCTGCACCAACACCGCTCCCATCCCCAGCTTGCTCCAGTCGGTGTGAAGGATGAAAGGCTTGGCGTATTCCGGACGTTGAAGAATGGGAGCGCTGGTGAGCCTGCTCTTCAGCTTCTCGAAGGCCTGCTGTTGCGGCTCCTTCCACGCGAACTCCACCTCTTTCTTCAATAGCTCGTTGAGGGGCCTTGCGATCTTCGCGAAGTCCTTCACGAACCGGCGATAGTAGTTGGCAAGTCCCAAGAAAGCGCGCAGGCGTGTGAGGTCTGTCGGGGCAGGGATAGCTGCCAGAGCCTCTACTTTTGCTTGCTGCACATACACACCATGGGGCACAATCATGTGCCCTAAGTACGGCACCTTGTGGGTGAAGAAGGTACACTTGTCGGGGTGTACGGTCATCTGTCGGGTCGAGGAGAGTCGAGGGTCACGCTGTCTCGGACAGCTGCATGGACAGCCATATTGTGCTGGACATGCTGCTGCGCCACCTGGGTGACGCGTAGCAAGAACAGAAAGATGACCTCCCTCCTCATGGTGACAAGTGCTTTGTGCAGCTGGGGTGCTGCTGCTGAGTAGTACGGGCAGGTGGAGTCGGTGTTTTCCCTAAGAACATGTTGTGTTGTAGCATACAAAGTCAACAAGCCACCCCCCCTGGGCTCTGGGGAAGGTTCCAGCTCCAGAGCTCAGCTACTAGCGCAAGTGAGGAGGGCCGTTGGTACGGCAGTCGTCGCACCAATATTCTTCCATAGGTATCGTGTCCAAAGGTGGCTCCAGGCAGTAGCAATGCAGGCCTTTGTTGCAGCCATCGCAGAGCATCATAAGTGCGTCGTCGCCGGCGCTGCCGCAGTGTTCACAGCGGGTGCTGCGCGCAGGACGAGGGTGCTGGATACGCCCGAAGCCAGCTACGTAAGGGAGGTGACATGGCGCACAGTTCACCATGTTGTCCTTCAACCTTTCTCCGTTTTGACCAAGGAGGTCCAGCACCCCTGTGGGGTACACTTTGAGTACCTTGTAGACGGTGCGGCTTACGGAGGTGTCAAGCGTGTCTTTGGTGGCTGCCATGCGATAGGCAAGGTCCCCCGCTTGGAATCGCCGTTGGCGCTCCTTGTAAAAGCCGCTACGTACGCGCTCGTAGCGCAGTGTGTCGCGATGCTGCGCGATGCGCAGATTGTTGAAGGCCATGGGGACGGTGCGCTCGAAAAGTGCGGCGCGCGTGGTGATGTCGTGGTGCATCCAGTCAGGGTCGTCGAGGTTGTTCACGACGCGATCCACCTCCTGTTGCGCACGGAAGGGGAGCAATGGTGGTCGCCCAAACAACAGGTAGTACGGGCTGTACTCCCGCAGAGCTGCCTGTTTTGACAACCGATACCCAAGGGCCACCCATGGTAGGTGGTCATCCCAAGTGTCCTTCTTGTACTCCAACACGTATTTGCGGAGTGCCTTCTTGATGGTCTGTACCGTCCGCTCGGCGAGGCCGTCGGCTTGGGGGTGATCACGCGAGGTACGGCGGTGGTCGATGTAACATTTGTCCAAAAGGGTGTCGAATTCCCCTCTGAACTCAGTACCTTGGTCGGTGATGACCTCGGCGCAGCTGCCAAAGCGGCTGAGAACGTAAGAGAGGAAGGCTTGAGACACCCCCCTGCTGCTCTTGTTGGGTAATGGCACCAGCTCCACCCATTTGGAGCAGTGCTCAATCATGACCAGGATGTAACGGTTGCCACGTGCTGAGGGTGCCAAGTCCCCCAAGATGTCGAGTCCCCACCGGTAAAAGAGACCGGAGATGGGGAGTGGGTGCAAGGTGGCGCTACGCGTGTTGAGGCTGGCGCGCACCATGTCACACTGCTGGCAGTGACTGACGAACCTTTGCACCTGTTTTGTTAATCCATACCACCAATACTGTGCTCTCACTAGACTGACTGTGCGCTTGACACCAAAGTGTCCAAGCTCAGTGTGGAGGGAAGCGATGATGTCCTTGCGCGTGACTGGTGTCGGCACTTCCTTGTCTTCGCCGTGGAAGCGGCGATACAGCTTGTCACCTGCCCAGCGATAGTGACGGGTGCGTTGGTTGACCCGGTCCTTCTCTCGAGCGCTCATGCCAGAGGGGAGATGGCCACGTTGAAGAAAGGAGAGTGATGGCTTGTCGTGCCATATGTCCTGCCTGGTGTCAGTGGACGCCGGCTCTGTGTCATCGACGTCAACGTCGGCGGCGTGGGCGTCTCCCAAGGGTGTGATTGTTGCAGGGTCGGTAGACTCGAGGGCAGGAATCTCCTCTACCACTGCTGAGGTTGTGGTGTTGGTCTTGCGCCCTGAGCGCAACGCGGCAGCAGCGAACATGGTTGCCATGGTGGGAACTGTTGCTGCTGGGATGAGCTCATGCCGCGCTCCAGTTGCGTCGTTGGTGCTGAGGTGGGGGTTGCGACTGAGGCCATCGGCGTCTTGGTTGGTGAGGCCAGCGCGGTGGTCAATCTCAAAGTCGTATTCTTGTAACAGCAGGGCCCATCGAGCAAGTTTCCCTGTCAGATGTTGGTTGGTCATCAACCACTTGAGGGGCTGATGATCGGTGATCAGTTGGAACTGTCGACCAAAAAGGAAAGGTCGGAAGAAGGAGATGGCCCACACTGCAGCGAGGCATTCCCCTTCATAGCTGCTGTAGTTGGCCTCGGCGCTGTTGTTGCTTCGGCTGGCGTATGCCACCACCCGCTCCTTCTTGTGCTCATCGTGCTGCACCAGCACCGCTCCCATCCCCAGCTTGCTCCAGTCGGTGTGAAGGATGAAAGGCTTGGCGTAGTCCGGACGTTGAAGGATGGGAGCGCTGGTGAGTCTGCTCTTCAACTCCTCGAAGGCCTGCTGTTGCGGCTCCTTCCACGCGAACTCCACCTCCTTTTTCAGTAGCTCGTTGAGGGGCCTTGCGATCTTCGCGAAGTCCTTCACGAATCGGCGATAATAGTTGGCAAGCCCCAAGAAAGCGCGCAGGCGCGTGAGGTCGGTCGGGGCAGGGATAGCTGCCAGAGCCTCTACTTTTGCCTGCTGCACATACACACCATGAGGCACAATCATGTGCCCTAAGTACGGCACCTTGTGGGTGAAGAAGGTACACTTGTCGGGGTGTACGGTCATCCCCACTCCCTTGAGTCGTTCCAGCACCGCTTCGATGTGCTGAAGATGCTCCTCGTTGCTGCGGCTGAAGATGAGGATGTCATCGATGTAGCACCGCGCGCAGTCCAACCCCTTCAAGGCCTTGTCCATGACGCGTTGAAACTTGGCGGGGGCATTCTTCAGCCCGAACGGCATTACCTTCCATTGGTACAACTGGCGGTTGCCCCAGAAGGAGGTCTTGTGTTTGTCCTCGTCCTTGATGGCGATCTGGTTGTACCCCTGACGCATGTCCAGGATGCTGAAGACTGTGCAGTCTCCTACATCATCAAAAATACCCTCTGCTGTGGGCATGGGGTACCGGTCTTGCTTAGTCTTGTTGTTGAGGGGACGGTAGTCGCCACACATGCGTCGCTCTGTCCAGTTGCCCGCTGAATCCTTCTTCAGGGGCATGACGGTTGCTGCTGCGAAGTCCGATGTGGACTCTTCGATAAGGCCTGCATCCAGCAGTGCCTTACATCTCTGTTCCACCAAGTCTTCTTCCAACTTGGAGAGCCTGTATTGTCGCCGGAACACCGGCTCAGTGTCCACTAGCTCGATGTTCATCTGGTACACCGAACATGTACCCAATTCCTTCACATTGAAGCTGAATTGGCTCCTCCATTTATCGAGGAGAGCCTCCAGCTTCTCTCGAGTGTCTTCCGTGGCCACCGGGCCAATGGCATGGTCCCAGGAGGTTGCATTGGCAACCACAGGAATGTCCTCCACTGTCACTGCCGCTTGCTCCTCCATGTGGACCACCTCGAGAGCTGTGTGAGCTGCCCCAAGTGTTCGAGATCCTCGAAGGACACGTGGCGGTCCTGCAACGCGAAGCTCAGCTCCAGCAGCCATACCATGCTGTTCTGGTCCATGGCGCGCCCAAGCAGCTGGCATTGCTGATTGTCCGTCAGCGATGAACCTGTGATGCTGTTGGGGAAGAAACCCATGGCGCGTTCACGTTCGCGTGCGTTGGGTTCTTCCAGCGTGTTGGTGGCCGCATCAAATACCATCCCGTCACCATTGTTCCGAAATGCGTAGGAGCCCGGGTAGGACACCAATGTGGGGAGTGCGCGACGGGGCTGACCAGGCTGATTGCACTGGTAGAAGTGGTGGTGGTCATGATGCAGGACAGGTTGCGCTGTGCGGCCGGGGTCAAGGATGTCGTCGACCAGCAGGTTGCGCGGCCGGGCGCTGCGCGTGTATTCGGCGGTCATGAGCTCCTCCACGGTGGCCAAGTTCGTCCATTTGGCACGTACACGATGTGCGCGCGAGCCATGTCGTGCCGCGTTCATCTTGAGTGGGTGCCCCAAAATGGAGCAAACTTGTCGGTAGCTGGAGGCCACGTGCGGACGCTTGTCGTCTTCTGAATGCACATTTTCGATGACGTACCCCAGAGGTCTGGAGATCTGGTGGTGTTGCAGGAGGTGGACGATCCTCATCAGCTCCCAGAACAATCTGGAGCGAGGGTTATCGAGGCCTTGTCCCTTGCCTGCCCTGGAGTGCCCTTGGCATTCCCATCTCGCTATTAACAGGTCGACGTTGCCGATGGACAGTAGGTGATCTTCAGTGATTAGCCGGATGTCCTGTGGCAACGCTTTGAGGCTGCCTTGCAACGCCGAGAGGGGTAGTTGCCTTGGGTACCTGGTGTGCAGTTGGCGTAGGTGGTGCTTGAGGCCCGTTTGCGCGTATGGGTCTGGGTCGCAGTAATAGTATTTGGTAACCTTCACGCCCGTGTTGAGGATTGCAGCAAGACCACTGCCAATGCCTCCAAACAGCTCCAACACTGTGATGCCCTGTTGCCTGCGAAAGGTGTGGAATTCCACCACTCCGGTGGCCACCATATGGTGGTCCTGCACCTTGACGTGGCTTCGGTAGTTGGGGAAGCGCGTGGTAATCAGTGGGTGGCTGAGCAAGATGTGTGCGTCCACCTGTGCGCGCCAGCGCCGTTCAGCTGGGTCTTGTAATGCTACTTCCACGGTGGCATCCTCCTGCTCCTCGTTGTACGGGATGGGAGAGGGGTCGCCGGTTTGACACGGGGTTGTGGCACCAGCAGCGACTTGCGTCCGAGCACCGTCGTATATGGCCATTACAGCCTTCCGGGTGCGGGCGTGTCTGTGTGTGGCCATGGCAGCCATTTTGCGTTGGGCGCGCGTGCGCGAGACCAACTCGAGAGGCAGGAAGCCCTGTACCTCTCCGTCGTCCTCATCCCAATGTGGCCGAAACCACGCTCGTTCTGTCCAGCAGTCGAGGCCCATGCCCACAGGGAAGTTGAAATCCTGCCCAAGCAGAAAGTCGAAGGAGCCGGCATTGGTGACCACGCATTGCTGGACGATCTCGGTCGTGTGGGTTGGGTCCAGCCCTGTCAACCGAATGCAAAAGGCCTCCCTGGTGACTCCCATCACCTTATCTCGGCTACCTGTGGCAGTGTCCAACACGTACGGGCAAGGCACCAAGTCGGAACTGGTTATGCCTAGGGACCGCGCGAGGAAGNTCCCCCGCTTGGAATCGCCGTTGGCGCTCCTTGTAAAAGCCGCTACGTACGCGCTCGTAGCGCAGCGTGTCGCGATGCTGCGCGATGCGCAGATTGTTGAAGGCCATGGGGACGGTGCGCTCGAAAAGTGCGGCGCGCGTGGTGATGTCGTGGTGCATCCAGTCAGGGTCGTCGAGGTTGTTCACGACGCGATCCACCTCCTGTTGCGCACGGAAGGGGAGCAATGGTGGTCGCCCAAACAACAGGTAGTACGGGCTGTACTCCCGCAGAGCTGCCTGTTTTGACAACCGATACCCAAGGGCCACCCATGGTAGGTGGTCATCCCAAGTGTCCTTCTTGTACTCCAACACGTATTTGCGGAGTGCCTTCTTGATGGTCTGTACCGTCCGCTCGGCGAGGCCGTCGGCTTGGGGGTGATCACGCGAGGTACGGCGGTGGTCGATGTAACATTTGTCCAAAAGGGTGTCGAATTCCCCTCTGAACTCAGTACCTTGGTCGGTGA
>RHPI01001616.1:722413-735095 GCA_009103225.1 Chlorokybus atmophyticus | reverse complement strand
CCCTAACCCTAACCCTAACCCTAACCCTAACCCTAACCCTAACCCTAACCCTAACCCTAACCCTAACCCTAACCCTAATCCTGGTTAACATCAGCACCCGTTCTGGTGCATCCCAACATGCAGTTGCCCTTCGTGGTGGCATGCTTCCAATAAGGCCGTTGGAGCTGTGTTGCAGCAAGATCACGGCAACGGCTTGCAACTGGTGGCATTTTTTAGCAAGAAGTTGAGTGGAGCCGAGCTCAACTACCCCGTTCATGAGAAGGAATTGCTGGCGCAGGTGTTGGCGCTATGGCAATGGCGTTGTTTTCTTGAGGGCAAGCGCTTCATGCTTGAAACGGATCACTCGCCATTGAAGTTCCTTCAAACGCAGCCTCATCTCTCGCGGCGGCAAGCTCGTTGGCTCGAGTTCTTTCAACTGCTTGACTTAGATGTCAAGTACAAGCCCGGCTATTTGAACAAGGTTGCAGACGCGTTGAGTGGGTACCTCAATGCAATTAAAACGGTTGTTCAAGTGCAGCCCGAATGATTGAAGCAGATTTGAGCCTTGTTGCATGAGGACATCGACGGTAAGAAGGCTATTACATCGCTCGAGAACGGAACAAATCACGCGGCCTTTGGGCATTGAAGGACGGGCTGCTATGGCACGGAGATCGCATGTACATACCCAACATTGCGTACATGCGCGTGGGATTGATGAAGGAAGCACACTACGCGTCAATGGCTGGTCATCAAGGGCTGGAGCGGACGCTAGCCTTGTTGAAACAGGCGACTTTTCTGGTCGGAGATGCATCGTGATGTTAAGGACTATGTGGCATTGTGCGACACTTGTCAAAGGGTGAAGGCGAGCAACCAACGAGTCAGCGGGCTGCTCCAACCATTGCTGATACTTTTGACGAAGTGGGAGCAAATTACTCTCGACTCTTCATCACGGAGCTGCCACGAACAACCAAAGAACATGATGCTATTTTGGTGTTTGTGGACAAGAGTAGCAAAATGGTGTGGTTGGCGCCATGTATGGAGACTTGCACATCTCTCAAGGCTGTCAAGTTGTTTATTAAGCATATGGTGCGCTCTCATGGCCTCCCGAGGAGCATTGTGGGCGATAGGGACCCACGGTTCATGGGAAACTTCTAGAAGGCTCTCCACTCAGCTTTGGGCACGACCTTGAAGTTCAGCACTGCATACCACCCTGCAACGGACGGCCAAACGGAACGCACCAACCGTGTGGTCGAGGACATGCTATGGTGCTATGTGAACAGCAGACAAGACAATTGGGGAGACATGCTGGAACTGATTGAGGTCACCATCAACAACCACAAGAGTGCAAGCACGGGCGTGACACCTTTTCTCATGAACTATGGGCAACATCCAGTGACGCCGTTGACGGCATGGGCACCTAGCATGCAATGTTCCGATGTGGAGGCCGTGGATGGCTTTCTCGAGAGGTGTGCGGACATTAGCAAGGCAGCTCTTGAGGCTCTGATTGTGGCACAAAACAGGCAAAAGCAATACGCCGATGCGCATTGCAAGCATGTTGTCTTCTTGAGGGGTGATCGTGTGATGCTCTCTACCAAGCAAGTGCAGCTGGTCACGGGTGTGCGCAAGCTGAGTAAGCGATGGTGGGGACCTTTCAAAGTGATCAAGGTCATCTCGGAGGTAGCCTACAAGCTGGAGCTGCCCGATACTATGCGCGTGCACCCCGTTTTTCACGTCTCGCTCCTGAAAGCTTACAAGTGGGAGCCGCCACCTCGTCCGCCTCCGGTTCTGGTTAATGAGGGCCAAGCTGAGTGGGAGGTAGAGGCAATCATCAAGGACAAGCTGGTGGGAGGTGTGCGCAAGTACTTGGTCAAGTGGCGCGGCTATCCAATGCACAAGGCGACGTACGAACCCGAGAGGAGAGCTTCACTAATGCCAAACAGATTTTGCAGGAGTACAAGGCCAGAGGAGGCACTCGTCAGCCTCAAGGGCGAAGCTCTCCCAGGGGGGAAGGGGTGTAACAGCTTCGACCTTTTTCCATCATTTACTTCATGTACAATATGTGTTTTGCCTTTTCCCTGGCTTGTTAAGGCTTTATGAAGGGCTTTTACAAGCTGTACAGGCGTGCTCTGCTGCCGCGCGCGACTTCGCCTGCGATCAGCCCGGCAGCTGCCTGCCTGCGACGTGACCTACTGAGGCGGCGGTGACGCAGCTGAGTAGATTGCACGGTACTTGCCATGTGATGCGGACTGCATAGTCAGCTATCGCTGCGCAGTACTTTGTGACGCGGACACCCCAGTCAGCTGCCGCGTGAAAATGTACTCCAACGCGTGGGGTAGCAGTCTGCCCTTATACAGGTTTGGTTATGGTAAATCATAGACAAAACGCTTAGTTATTGCTTTCTGCTTTCTGCTATGAGTATGCTGGTGTCTGCTTGAGAGAGGCGTGATCAAAGGCACACTGCTGCGTTCTTGCTTGGCGTGGGAAGTAGTAGTGTTCGTGTGCGTGTGCGTGCTCGACGCGTGCATGTGTGCGCGGGAAGGCAAGGTTCCGGTGTGAAGACTGTGCTCAGCTGCACACATGTGTTGTATGACTTGTGTGCTGTGTAAAGGTGGGTGGCGGTTTTGTTTTTTTACCGTTTCGTGCTGTGTGTGCAACTGCTTATTCTTGCACCGATGTGGCTCCTGGCTTGCTCATGTGTGTGCTGTCGTTGTACACATGAGTTCGGTTAACGCTGACTTTCCGTTTGGGTGTTGTTGTTGTGTAGGGTATCCAGTCAGCTAAAGCTAAGGTTGCTGTACCTGCAGCGATCATGCTAACCCTGCCGCAGCTATTGCCATATCAAGGCAGTCAACCATCAGCCGACACTGTCAGAGTCTGTATTGGGGCAGCACACGGCGCGGCCTTCACAGGTGTTTTTTTTTTTGACATCACTGTTTGCTTGCTGCCTGGCCAAATACTAAGTCTAACTCGCGCTTGTATGTGTATGTGTAGCAGGGTTTAGTGTCAAGAGCACCAGTACATGATCCGAAGAACACGTGTTGGCAGGACGCTAATGGTAACTTGCTGAGGCCAAGGAGGGCGTCCACAGCAGACCTGCAGCCGCGGCGACCCAATGGTGCAAATTTGTCCCAGTCAGACATGCGGACGCCAGCGGGCACCATGTCGCAGCCAAGGAAGACCTACCCAACTGCATCAGTTAGCGGTGCATCGTTGAACTTTGGGTAGAGCCGAACTGTAGGTTAACAAGCTGTTAATCTTTGAGATACTGGTGAAGTGCTATATATAATATGAGGTTGATTGCTGATTCCAGTGTATTAGTTGTTGTGTGGGTGGTGTAGGTTGTGCGGCAGGATTTAGAACGTGCGGTGCAGAGCTCAAGTAACTAACGTGGTTTGACCCCATGGCATGTCTCACATCTGCTCCATGTGTAGTGGTCAACAATGTCACCGCTGCAAATGTGCTGTGCATTGTGTGGTGTTAGTGCTAAGCATGCTTAAACACATGTATTGTAACAGCTTGGACCTTTTTCCATCATTTACTTCGTGTACAATATGTGTTTTGCCTTTTTTTGGCTTTATCAAGGCTTTATGAAGGGCTTTTGCAAGCTGTACATGCGGTGCTCTGCTGCCGCGCGCGACTTCGCCTGCGACCAGCCCGGCAGCTGCCTGCCTGCGACGTGACCTACTGAGGCAGCGGTGACGCAGCTGACTAGACTGCACGGTACCTGCCATGTGACGCGGACTGCATAGTCAGCTATCGCTGCGCAGTACCTTGTGACGCGGACTGCCCAGTCAGCTGCCGCGTGAAATGTACTCCGACGCGCGGGGCACTTATACAGGTCCCTTAAATTTTGGTAAAATATAGATAAAACGCTTGGTTATTAGGCTGCTTGGTTGTTGTGCTTGTACCAGTAGAAAACCATGTGTAATACAACCAGCGCTTGCTTTCTGCTCTCTGCTGTGACTATGCTGGTGTATGCTTGAGAGAGGCGTGATCAAAGGCACACTGCTGCGTACTTGCTTGGCGTGGGAAGTAGTAGTGTTCGTGTGCGTGTGCGTGCTCGACGCGTGCGTGTGTGCGCGGGAGAAGGCAAGGTTCCGGTGCGAAGACTGTGCTGAGCTGCACACATGTGTTGTATGACTTGTGTGCTGTGTATGTGAGCACGAACATCGTTACAGTAGCGCTCACCCTTAGAAATTCCCCAAGTCAACTGCTGCTGGACTGCTCTTGCCGCTTGCCAGCTGCTAACACACACACAAGCACACTGCAATGCAGCACTAAGCCACAGTAGTTGCACAACAACTTGCACAACTTGCCCCCCACTCAAACCCAAACTGAACTCTGAGTGCCTCTGCACGTTGCAATGCAAGTTGTTAACACGCTGCCCACTTTCAAACATACAAACAAGCTAGCACAAGGCGCCAAACAAATTTACAACCCTCACGACCATATAACATATTTTTAATATATCACTGGAAACGTTACGCGACACCCACTTCACCCTTATCTCCTGACTTTTGCAATACCGCGTCATAATATATGAGACTTGGAAAATAGATCAATCATAACAAGAGCTTTGTGAATGCACCTATTCGCACTTAATTCACACGACTACAGCCAAAGTTATGATCAGACTAAGTTGACCCACCATATACATGGAAAAGTTGGTGCATTGCACCCATGCTTGAAAAATTGAACCTGCCGCCATATTGGACTGTTTGCGAAGGTTGTTAGCTCCCTACAACCATCGTAGTACCTACTCTACTACCTATAAGTATAAGTCTCAAGCCAAACGGGCTTGACCAGCGCCTTCTAGCTAGCTAAAATACCCTATCTCCGAAATTAGGGGCAACTCGAAAGTTAGGGCGTTTTACCCTAACGCTGCCGGGGCAATGCCGCCTGCTTGCTGAAAACCAACTGTTATGCAGCTTGGGCTCCGGTCTTGGACTCTACGCAAGCATACTGCTTGCAATTCAGACCACGACTAGGCACGGTGATATCGTGTAGCAGCCGAAACATGCAAAAAATGGCCAATAGCTTCAGGGTTGGCGGCATGGCTATGGCGGGGGCATGCATGCGGTATGCAGGGTTGTCGCGCCGCCGGCGGGGGAGCGGCGCTAATCGCAAGAAGCATAGAGAGGTGAGGTAAATATGAGAGCGCAAGAGCAGGAGAACGAGGGAAAGAACAGCTAGCGAGGGGTAAACAGTGAGAGGGAGAATACTTTCAACTTATCCAAGGCATGCATGCCATGCCGGGCATACGGTTGGAATGAACAACAAGACATTGCAGATTAATGCTTGCTTGTCCGCACAATTCTAGCGCATTCTGTTAGCCGGCGGCCTCGCTAGACTAGGCTTGCCCTCACCAAGATTAGAGCGGGATTGTGTATCAATGAATAGGTGAAAGACTGGACGAGGATGGCGTTTCAGTGGTTATGTGGCGCTAAGGCAGCGCAACAATAAGTGGTTGATTGCTGCGAGCAAGCTCAAAGACAACACGCTGTACTTGACTGGTAATGGATTCTGAATCTTCGTAAGTTACATATTATGCCATAAACGTAGGCCGCGCATGCGCTCGCATGTGTGTTGTGCTGACTCGTCAAAAGCATCACATGTTACACTTCCGCATGCGGTTGCGCAATCATTGTGGACGGTATTCAGCTCCCCGTCGCTAGAGACACAATTGGTGTTTGTTTGACCAGATATTGTCGCTGCGCGTGGACATGAGATGCGGCGTGAAGGTTAACACGCTCATCTGTGCTGTTGTCGTCAACTCCCCCAACACTGCAAAGCCACATAGTCAGCTCCATTACCTGAAAGCTCATATAGATGGTCTTTGTGGCAGGCGCAGGAATTATCAACAAGTCCGAAACACAGCAGTCCTGTGTTTAAGTCCGTCAGACCCCTGTTCTTAAGTCCTCAATTCCAGGTGTTTGGGTACCTCTTGAGCAGACACAAGCACCTACTGGTAGCCTAGCGCCAACTATGGTTTCTTGTATGCACGCACATGACGACTTCGTTCGAGTTACTGTTCCTCCCCACTTAGACACAATCTTTAAGAAGTTTGCGCAAGCACGCTAACGCTGAAGTGTAGTTCAGCGCAAAAAGCTTTCAGCACTACACAGTTACCTTGAGCACTGTCCAGTTGTCAAGGTGAGACTCTAATGTCCGATTTGGAGCTGCTCTTGCAGATGTGTGACACCCACAATGCGCTACAGTTCGAATGTTGCACGACTGACTTCAAGGCGGCAAGGATTGGCGCCCAAGCGTCTGAAAAGGGAAGAATTATTTCAGTGCACGCACACTCTATCCCTCCAAATCATGATCATGCTTGCCTGCACACCCTCTCCTCGCAAAGCATGAGGCAAATCTGTTGACGATCTGCAGATGTAAACACCGGACGGTGTGGTATAGCTGACACACTACAGTGCACTTGGTGCTTAAGACCGCAGCCAAGGTGTAATGTGTCTGCAGCAGGATGATGGGAGCGTGCCTCCAACTCTTGACCACCCGCAGACAGGCTTGCACTCAAGTGCGAGGACATCAAGCGCAAGTTACGTACGTTGTTAAGTATGGCGTTTGCATTTACGTTGCCGGGTGGGCAAAGCACTGGTGGCTGCATGTATATGCAATGGCTTACAAGCACGCTGAACCGCATATCGTCAAACAAAGC
Organism: Chlorokybus atmophyticus; assembly: GCA_009103225.1. Classification (NCBI taxonomy): domain Eukaryota; kingdom Viridiplantae; phylum Streptophyta; class Chlorokybophyceae; order Chlorokybales; family Chlorokybaceae; genus Chlorokybus; species Chlorokybus atmophyticus. The sequence goes on along the minus strand of RHPI01001616.1, from coordinate 728,443 downwards.
TCAACGTCTGCACTATTCAACACGATGACCAGTGCCACGGTGGTCGGACAATCTACAAGGGAAGCAATGCACAACATGTCTGTGGAACAGCAGCATAGTGCAGAATAACATTCCAGAACATGGGCACTATATGATGCACTGCGTAGTTGCTACACATGGCGCTGCTTGATACGAGCACGACATGGCAGTTGCAAACCCCTACAAGACCTCTGAGCTGCACTGCACTAAGCTGTTGTTGGTAGATGGCTGGGTTGGAGGTCAAAATTGGCATGTGCATGGCCAGGGCCTGCAGCTGCAGGTACGCCTGGACCATCACACACTGTGTTGCAGAAGTAGGGTGGCGGTTGGAAACTTCGTTGCTCAAGTCACTGCTACGTATGCCGCTTCGGCATCGATCAAGCCGGTACTGCATATCATGCCACACAGTCAATGCACCGTCAGCAGAAAGAGAGAAAAGTGACTGCTGAATGCAAGCATTGCACCAAGGGCCATTACCCGGTAGCGTAGTCGAAGCCTGTGTTGAACCCCGATCTGTATGGATCATCCATGTCGATGGCGGTGGAGCGCAGAGCGTTGTAGATCTCAGCTGGGGTGCGTGTGGGAGACCTCTGCCGCAGGAGCGCGGCAACACCACCCACATGTGGTGCTGAAGCAGACAATGTATACGCAAATTAAGTGTGCAATATAACGGATGTCAATGACAAAGACAATCATTTTGATTTTGTCTAGAGTCCTTGTATGCCCTTACCCGCAGCGGACGTGCCACCAAAGGTAGTGAAACCAGTAACGGTAGTGGCAACACGATCTGGCGCACATAAACACAGCCAGCACACATAGCTATCATGAACTGCGCCATTGGAGCGAAGCAAGCAATGCAGCAAGGTCGGATCGGATTGACAGACAAACATGGCACACACACACACACAGCCCTTACCTGGCGCTGTGGCATCTGGCTTTGACTGAGTTTTGGGGGTGATAGCGTTGCCCGCCCACCCGAAGTATGTCACCATCCCCCCTGTGCTGCTGTAAGCCTCGACCGGTCCCGGCACGCTCTGACCTGTGTAGGACGGCGTCTTGTCGTACTGCACGGCAGCGACGGTGAAGGCGCCTGGAGCGTTGGCGTGGCCGAAGAGGCTCGGGGAGTTGATTTGGTACTGAGAGGGTGCGGTGCTGCTGCTGGTTAATTGGGAGAAACACACATAGTTGACGTGGGAAGGAGCTGGGCCTGCGCGCGCACAGTGCAGTGTGTTATCGCCATAACGTACAACAAACCCACTAGCAACACACGTATACATGAAGCGCGCGTGCATGCATGCATGCATGTGAGATGACATGTGACAGACCTGCTGCGCGACGGAATGTAAAGTACACTGTTGCCACCGCAGAACTCGGGTTGGTGTAACTGACGCTGGCGATGGGCGCCGCACCCCTATTGTCAAAGGTGTCGCCGTCCTGCTGCGTGTACGTGCCGTCGCTGTTCTTGGTATACAGACTCGCATCCAAGTTGGTCACCGCGTTAGTCCACGGATCAGACCATTGCAACACTATTGTCAAAGTGTCGCGAGCTGCGACGGTGAAAGACTGGAAGTTGTCGGGTGCGGTGGAGTCGAACACGTACTGCTGGCCTCTAGCGCTCTCCGTCCACGTGTTAGTGCGCCACGCGCAGCTACCCTCGTTGCCGGCGGCCGAAAAGTAAGCCACGTTCTGGTTTGCGTTGACGTTGTCCACGGCTTGAGCTGCATGTCAAAGAAGGAGTAAATGTATATGTGCAATTGCAACTCACGCACGTGTATGCAAGGAAGGCAGCATAGCTACACAAGTGTTCGTACCTATGGGGCCTTCTTGGTAGAACGGCTCGGCCAGGTAGTACAGCGTCTGTTACACGCAGGCAGGCCGTATCAGTGGCCACGTCCCACAGAGACAAGTGTGTTGGCTAAGTGAAACACAAACATATCCTTCCAGCTCACGTCATCAACGATGACTTGGCACCCCAGATTTGCAAGTGTAGTGATCGCGTTGGCCATCGCCGCTACGCCTCCGTTGGCAGTGTGAAAGTAGAGGGTGGCGCCAGGAGCGACGTCATAAACCTGTTCGCAGCGGCACTCGGTTTAGTCATCAAAACGTGTGTGCGCGTGCGTGTGCCTGTGTGCGTGTATGGGTGTGTGCGGATGCGCATGCGCATGCGTATGCGTGTGCATATGCGTATGCGTATGCGTTTGTGACTTAGGATAACAAGTGTGCTGCTTATGGGAGGCATGTGGNGAGAGAGAGAGAGAGAGAGAGAGAGAGAGAGAGAGAGAGAGAGAGAGAGAGAGAGAGAGAGAGAGAGAGAGAGAGAGAGAGAGAGAGAGAGAGAGAGAGAGAGAGAGAGAGAGAGAGAGAGAGAGAGAGAGAGAGAGAGAGAGAGAGAGAGAGAGAGAGAGAGAGAGAGAGAGAGAGAGAGAGAGAGAGAGAGAGAGAGAGAGAGAGAGAGAGAGAGAGAGAGAGAGAGAGAGAGAGAGAGAGAGAGAGAGAGAGAGAGAGAGAGAGAGAGAGAGAGAGAGAGAGAGAGAGAGAGAGAGAGAGAGAGAGAGAGAGAGAGAGAGAGAGAGAGAGAGAGAGAGAGAGAGAGAGAGAGAGAGAGAGAGAGAGAGAGAGAGAGAGAGAGAGAGAGAGAGAGAGAGAGAGAGAGAGAGAGAGAGAGAGAGAGAGAGAGAGAGAGAGAGAGAGAGAGAGAGAGAGAGAGAGAGAGAGAGAGAGAGAGAGAGAGAGAGAGAGAGAGAGAGAGAGAGAGAGAGAGAGAGAGAGAGAGAGAGAGAGAGAGAGAGAGAGAGAGAGAGAGAGACTTGTAAAGGAGAGGAAAAGTCGGGCAAACACAGCGTGGGAGGAGCAGAGACCGAGCACGCATATGTGACAGGCAGAGACTGAGATCTGGAGGAGGCGAGCATAGGAGACTGCTCTGCGTGTTGTTCTTGCAAAGAGAAACAGAACAGGAATACAATGGCACCTGTGGCGAGAGAGAGTGTGAAAAAAGAGTGTACGTACATTGTAGGAGTCGCTGATGACTCCGACTTTGATCCCCGAGCCGACGATGCCAGGGTGGTTGCTGCGCAAAACGTTGGAGCGCTCAGCAATGTCGCCCTGCGTGGTTTTACTGCCGGTGTGCTGCCTGCGTACCATCCAGTCTCAAAGCCCCGTGCATGCCAACACACTCACCAACACGCGACAACAGCAACAGCGAGACACACACATGGGTATGTACATGCATGCAGTAACGTAATCAACGAACCGCACCTAAGCAAGGAAGGTGTTGCGAATATGAGCTCGGGCAGGTTGTCGAGATGGTCAACGGTGGCGAGCTTCGCTGGCACGCGGGCGCTGACGTAGTCGCCCGCGATGTGCACGTCCTTCGCACCCACCACGGCCTTGAGCGCCGCCGCCAACGCCGCAGCCTCGCCCTCGTGCGCAAGCGCGTCGATCACCATGTAACCGGCTCCGCTGTGTTCTAAGCCGTGCACGGCCTTGCCCTGGATCCATGGTCATAACACAGTAGTACCAGTTGTTAGTGGTACATCACACAGACACAGAGAAAGAGAGAGAGAGGGGGGGGCCTAACCCTAACCCTAACCCTAACCCTAACCCTAACCCTAACCCTAACCCTAACCCTAACCCTAACCCTAACCCTAACCCTAACCCTAACCCTAACCCTAANGGGGGGGCTGCAAGTTGCAGCCTGCAACGTGCATGATGCAGATGCGGCTGAATGAAGCCAATGCCAGCAGCGCTGCATTACCGCAGCTGCGTTGATGAGGTGCTGTCTGGCGGCAATCTTGCCGCCAAGCTTGGCTTCGGCGGCGGTGGCAAGTAGAGCAACTGCCAGTAGCAGCAGTGCGAGGGAGCTGGGAGCCGCCGTTACTGCCATACTCGCCCCTGGAGTAACAAGACAAGCTTGTCCTCTGCTGTGACTGCTGAGAGTACGCACACACACAGGACACACTCTCTTCTCTCTCCTGCTCTCTGCCTTATATCTAAGGGAGGAGGCTCATCAGAGGGGACGCGGACTGCTGACGTCAGATAAGCATGTAGCTCAACTCTCACGGGCCGCGGCCGCGGACGCCACGCACGCTCCTTCTTGGAAAGCATGTTGCAAATTTGCCATCTTGGACGGTTCGCTTTCCGCGCGCATGCATACGAACCCCTCCCTGATAGGACGAGGACAAGTCTCCAGCCTGCTGCTCCGCCAAGCCATCACGAGCTACTGTACAAGTCCCGCTTCCTACCATAGTATGGTACACTTCTTGTAGACCTTCCTGGCACACTTCGCGATACGTACATGTATGTGTACCATTTCAAGCGACGTCACGGTGTGCATCGCGCCAAACTCAACGGGCACAGCGCAGCGCAAGAATGCAAGAAGGTACACCATCGTACAGCGAGGCAAGCACACTGAGTCGGGACCTGTCGTGATTGCGGGCAACGGCTTCCAGGCCGGAGCGCTCAGCGCGACAGCAGCATGCTGCAGGGCATTGCCCAGACAGCAGCATGCCCCCACCGCCTAGTGCGGCACTAGTAGTGCCTGCCCGGGGGCCGGGCCGTGGATTGTCAATGACACCAGCAGACCGCTGACGTGTCCGCCAGATGACGACAGAGAGGGCCGTGTGTCGCTTCAATTTTTCAGCCACGTCTTTGAGAACAGTACCGTATTTCGTCGAATACAACCCCACCTCTATTACAACCCCCACTGAAATAGCTAGGGGGGCTTTGTTTNCCCCCCCCCCCCCCCCCCCCTACCCTAATACAACCACGGACTGGGCCCCACTCCCTCCCTGGGGGGTGTAGCCGTGCATAAATTAGTGGCTAGACAGCTAATGTGGCCCATTTTAAAAACTCGTGTAGGAAAGTGGTGTTTAATTTGCTGACATTCCCCGGGATGAAGCCACTTCAACAGCCAACAAATTCATGTGCCGGGCCGGTGCTTAGTCCTGTAGGAAAGAGCCACGGCTCCTCCTATAGGACTAGGCCCAGCGGGCGACCCGGCACTGCTGGGCCGATATTGCGGGCTCTGCCCGAATGCCAGTCAAATGCACGGACAGCGAGCCGCCGTTGCCAGTGGCGCGCTGAACGGGACGTAGCTGTTCATTTAAGCATATGTATATAGCTTATATACGAAGATGTTGATGGCTTGTCATTCTAAACAATTAGCCACACAGTCTAGCCATACAGTCTACCCTCGCTGTAACCACACTCTTGCTTACGACACCCTCTTAATAGTGACAAGATATTGGTCAACCGTTTTACATGAGGCAAATCAGCACCTAATGATTATCACACTCCATGTAAGGACAAATAGGTGTTAGTGGAGAGCGTCACTATAAAAAGGGCAACATGTATAACCCTACTTAATGCATAAATAATTAAGTAGGGTTTGCAAACCTCGTTGTAGTGACAAGTTGTCACTACAACAATGGCATGAACACTTTAATTTAATAATTAATTGTCAATACATAAAGATGTTCAGCTCTTGGTGAATGCATGTCTTGCTTTTTACCATACTCAATGTTGATGCATTGCTCAAAAATCCCTGGTTGCAAGCACAGATGGTCACTATTTAGCATTAATGCGTTATAACGACCGTCCGTCACCACATCGAAAGGATTCTTTCAAACACTTTCAAACATTCGTGATCACTACATCGAGGGTAGACTGTAGTAGGCTTGATGTAATTACGAATGTAGCATAAGAAGGCCACATTAGCTTTTAGCTTAAACCCTTAGCTGCAGCAGGGGAGTGTATAAATGGGTAAAAGCATTGCATTATCTAGCACTTTATATGCATTATAAAGGCTAGAATAAGCTCATGACCATGGCATTGCCATGGCCGCAGGCTACTGCGCCATATTTAGCGACTGCCGCCTTACGGTAGGTGCCGATTATGGTGCCGAGTTACGATGCGTTGTGTAATTGACGCGACCGCGCCGCGCATACTACTACTACCTGCTTGGTATAACAGACCCCCCCTCAAATCCAACCGCCCCCCTCCCCCCCCCCCCCC
>RHPI01001616.1:708429-722332 GCA_009103225.1 Chlorokybus atmophyticus | reverse complement strand
CCCCCCCCCCCAAAAAAAATATAAGGGAGGGCTTTGTTTGTGTAATGAAAGGGGGGTCATATTCGACGAAATACGGTAAGTTGCAGCTTCTCTCATTGCAACATTTAGAATGGATCATTTCAAACGTCATACTCGTAATCTGGGTTGGAGAAAGCAACTTCACCAGCCGACACTGCATTAGGGTGTTGATTTTTCAGTGTGGTAACAAATTATTATTGCATAGAGCCGGCTCTTATGTCAATGGAGTCTTGCAATCTACACGGTAATTTTTTGAATTGAAGTAACCCTTGATGCAATGACAAACCGTCACTACACATCATATATGCGTTACAGTGACCATGTGTCACTACATCGAAGGAAGGACACCTCCATGCAGTGACAAATGTCTGCATACATACGTGGTTACTATAATGAGGGTAGACCGTAGCTAGCTTTAACATCACACGGCATAACGTTCGAGGCCCAGATATCGTCCTTCCACAGACCCCGCATGCCAGGACTGCCTGGTCTGCGGGGAATGGACCATTCATAGGTTTACCAATACTCGACTGCCGACGTCACTAGCTGACAGCGCGTGACGTCCGCAGTTAGTGAATCTCCCACCGCAAAAGATGCAGGCGGGCGTTGAACGCGCACTCAGTCTGCACTTTCTGCCAATGTTATAGCCCCGAGCCGGGCACTCGGTAGCTGACGCAGCATACCTTGCTGGGCGCCGGCGCTGTAAGCTTGCACGCCGTACGAGTAGCTGTTGTTGTTGTTGTGCTTGAGCAGAGCAGCAGCGACGGTGGTGGCAGCGCTGAGCTGTTGTCATTGTTGATGAGAGTGTTTAAGTGTTTTTTGCTGTTAGCTGCTACAACTTGAATTGGGGTTTGCATCAGACTGCATACACGACTATGGGGGAAGAGGGGAATGGTGGTGAAGTTCGGACATGAGCTAGAGCACATGCACACCAGAGCAGGGCCCATCCGCACCTGCTGCCACTTCCCAACCTGCTGCGCATTTAGCAACGCCAACTACAGCGCCAGCTGCAGGCATCTTAGCAGCGCCTACAGGAGGACCTGTCCTTCCTAAGCCTCGCACAGCAGAGGACGCCGCGCTCAAGCTCTGAAAAGGCGCTGAGCCTGTTACCCCATTATTTGGCCTTTTTGTGGAGTTCCTCAGGCTCTGAATCAAGCGTGCCTTGTACAAGTACTACACTCCCAGCTGTGCGGTCGCATCTGCGAGCTCTGAACGAGCAGAGACACGGCATGGGTGAAGGTAGAGTCAGTGCTCGTGCTCATGATGCATGGCCGTTCACCTGTCTTGGGCGTCTGTAAGGAGGGGGGTGCTACCGCCCCCTTTAATCCCCTACCCCAACACCACCAACCACACCCATGTCGCCGCCGCCGCCGCTGGCAGCCAGGGGATTGAAAGATCCCCTGGCTATCGCGGCCAATGCGTTAGCAGCACCGCCATGCGGCCGATATCGACTTGAGACTCTTGTCTGAAGTCGATATCGGTGTTACATAACATAACACCTTATTAAGGCATATAATACGACTCTAATGGCTGCGTATCCCGTTGGGACCCTTATTTCTCATTGAATAAGGGCGGGGAACCGCATAGCGGTAGCACTCCATTACATTCCCCCCCACTTAGGTTTTGATGTCCTTATTGAAGGGTTAGCAAGGCCCCACCGTGAGCACTGAAAAAAGAACCAGGGTCGAAGCGGCAGAGATGTTTGCAAGCACCCTTTTACCGTCCGCGTGCGGACGCATCACGCCAGTACGCCCGAAGAATCTCTTGGCAATTGGTAAGATTCCTTTCGGGTTCCCACGTGTTGTGTTCAACACCATACCCTTTTCACTTCACCAAGTAAGTTAGCGCGCGTCCGCGTCGGGGCTTACGGTAACTCTGGAATGTTTCCACGTCGTACTTGAAAGTATCATCGCCATCCACTGCGACGGAGGGTGGAAGAGGTTGAACCCAACCGTCTAAACGGTACGGTGTCAGTACACTCACATGAACCACATTATGTATACGTATGGAATGTGGTAACTCCAAACGATACGCGTGAGTGCCGACCCGATCAACCACTTTGAAGGGGCCTATCCAGCGAGGGAAAACATTCGGGTACCCACTCCCTAAATAGATATGTTTTTAATGCTCAAAAGCACCGAATTGCCCACGTTTAGTCGGCCTACCTGCGAAGCTTATCAGCTTGGGCTTTCTGTCTGTTTTGCGCTGCGCGCAGACAGCTGTTTGCCAATGCTGATCTGTCTTGCATGGCCGCAGCCATCTCGCGCGCTGAAGGCACGCGAGTCAAGTCGTTAGCTGGCAACTTATTACTCTCAGGATTTTGTGGATGCACTCCGTAATGTAAGAAAAACGGAGTTTCCTGCACGCTCTCTTGCCACGCATTGTTAATCGCGAACTCAGCCATCGAAAGATGAATATCCCAATTAAACTGATTCGGACTCACATAATGCCGAATGGTTTCCTCAATCACTTTATAGGCGCGTTCAGTATGACCATCAGTTTGCGGATGATAAGCGGTACTCATGTGCTGCTGTATCGCAGGAAGTTGCATAACGACTTTCAAAACTGAGCCACAAACCTTGGATCACGGTCAGAGACGATGTTGCCAGGCAAGCCATGCAATTAAATCACTGACGCGACAAAAACCATCGCTAGATCACGGGAGCCTATCTCCGTACTGCAAGGAACTATGTGAACCATCTTAGTCAAACGATCCACAAATATCGCAACCGCAGTATGACCCAACGCTGTCTTAGGGAGCTCACTGATAAAGTCCATACTCACACTTTCCCACTTACTGTCAGGAACTGGTAACGGCCGCAGTAGCCCAGCGGGCTTTTGACGTAATGGTTTGTCATGTTGACATTTGTCACACGTGTCCACGTACTGCTTCACATCAGCACGCAACGATGGCCACCTGTCACGGAAGTCTAAATAATAACGCCACAATGGCCACAAAACACACTTTGTGCTTTGGTGGCCTAGTGGTTTGTTACAATGGTATCGGAGCTTGACGTCTCAGGTTCAATTCCCGTAGGGGACTGAGGCAGATTCAAGGCAAAAACATTTGGGGCGGCTTACCCTAGGCTGGGCGTGGGATCACGACCTGCGGGCTGAGCCAGTTCAACCCAAGGCCGCGTGAGCGGTCGTGCTGCGATGGCAGGTCGCGCGGTGAGGATGGCCGTTCGGTCGGTCAGGACCGTTCGTGGGCCGGATCCAACAGGCCGCGGGCAGACGATCATGGTACGGTCGCGAACACGGCGACGTGGGCTAGTGCCTCATTGGATTATGAGGAACTCATGGATAAAGTTGAGGAGGAATGTCACAAATTGGGATAAATTGTGACAGACCTCACTCATGGTAGTGTCTTTTACTACCATAGCCTAGTGGTCGGGCCCCAATTGTTACATTGTCGCAAATTGGGATAAATTGTGACAGACCTCACTCATGGTAGTGTCTGTTACTACCATAGCCTAGTGGTCGGGCCCCAATTGTTATATTGGTAATTGGAGCTTGAGACCAAAAAGGTCCTGAGGTCGAAACCGCTTGGCGGCGGTAGACCAAGAAGGATGAGGTTGTTGTTATCGATTCATGATGGGTCGCGCGTCAATGCGCAACTTGCCGGTCGGCAGTCGGACATTCTGACGCGTCGCGCGTACCTGGAGCCGCCGCTGGGTAGTACCGCGCGACTCGCCTGACGGCGACTGACAGTCGGTCATTCAGGGGCGCTATGCGCGCTGCGACTGCTCAGTGATACTTGCAAATGATCGCTTCCACTGCTCAGTGACGAGAAGCCCTGTAAAAACTCACATCTGATGAGGACATTAGATACCTAAGTGGGAGGAATGTCACGGAAGTCTACATAATAACGCCACAATGGCCACAAAACACACTTCGTGCTTTTGTGGCCTAGTGGTTTGGTACACACCAATACAACTGTTGCGCTGTCTTAGTGGTCTTGCGACTACACAAGTGCCTAGCATAAGGTGGATCGTGTACATCCGCTATGCATCTTACACGAAGTTCAGCATGGTCGGGGAACTGTTGCTTATGTAATACGGATTGTCACGTCTGTCAAACTTTTGTAAGTTGTCTGCATTAGGAAACCTCGGGTCCAAAGTGTACCCCTGTACAACAGCTTGCACAAACTCATCATCGAGAGACATTGTGCTGCGCGTCGCGAGCATTTGCTCGCGCATCACCGCCAGTAATGGCGGGCAGCGACTTAAAGGGTCAGCCACATTGGTTTCGCCCGGCTGATACACCCAATCAAAGGTGAACCTGGACAAAAACTCATTCCAGCGTGCTTGCCGTCTCGACAAGTTTTGCTGTGTTGAGAAATACACCAACGGGTTGTGATCAGTCACAACAGCGAACTAAACACCCTCTAAGTAACATCTCCATATCTCAAGAGCCTGAACTATACCCAATAGTTCTTGCTCTGTTATAATGTAGTTCACCTCTGTAGGAATGAACTTCCTACTCTCATAAGCACAAGGTCTACCATCTTGCAACAGTACCGCACCACACCCAAGTGTTGATGCGTCACTAACCACTGTGAAGTGCTTGTCCCAATTTGGCAGTGCTAACACCGGCGCCGATGTTAAAGCCAACTTCACCTTTTGCATAGCAGCTTCTTGTGCTGTTATCCAAGTGAACGGGGCATCTTTACGCAACAGTTTTGTCAAAGGCATGACAACTGTCGAGTACCCCATCATGAACTTGCGAAAGTAGTTTGCCAACCCTAGAAACGACCTTTGTTGATGGATATTCTGAGGTTGGGGCCACTTTTACAATCTGCATTTTGGGAGGGTCAGGTTTTATACCCGCACCACTCACAATGTGACCCAACAAGGGCAACTCCGTTTTACAAAAATCACACTTGGTGAGATTTGCCAACAAACGATGTTTGCGCAATCTTGCAAACACGCTTCCAAGGGTTGCATATGTTCTTCCCTTTGTGTTACTAAAGACAATGATGTCATCCAAGTATATCATAACATAAATGTTGACCAAGCATATCACCGAAAATTGTATTCATTTCCTTCTAATACACAGCGGGTGCATTAGTCAGTCCAAAAGGTAACACTTTGTATCGATAATGGCCCGTAGGTGTCCTAAATGCTGCCTTATAGACATCCGAAGGGTGAAAACGGATTTGATTATAGCCGCTTGTCAAGTTTAGCGTCCTAAAATACGCATTCCCTGACATCTTGTCAAACACATCATCAATCCTTGGCAACGGGTATCTGTTATGTATCGTGATCTTGTAGAGCACGGTAATCCACACACATGCGCAACTTCCCATTTTTTCATAACAAACAATATGGGTGCGCCAAAGGGTGAAAAACTTGGCTCAATCAATCCCTTTTCAATAACTCTTTGATCTGCGTTTCCATTTTTCCCCTCTCACGAGGGCTCAACTTACATATAGGCCGAAATGGAGGCTCTTTATCAGGAATTAAAGGTATTGTGTGTCCGACACCTCCATCAGGGGGCAAGCCCGGCAACTCATCTGAGCATACATCCTGAAATTTCTCAAAGATGTCCGCCACACCTTCTATATTGCTAGGCACTACATCATCACTCGACGTCAAGTGCATTAGAAAAGCAGGTGTGTTCTACGTAACGCACACCTCACTTGAAGCGCCGTATATAATGCAGGGTCCGTTTGCTTGCCGTATTCCAAGCTATGCGACCCCTGCACGGACAAAGTGATGCGCTTACGCCCCTTATTTACTGTGCACAGTCGTGCAGCAGTATCTATTGTCATAGACACTTGATTCTGCTATTCCTGGCCAAATACCACATCAACACCAACTATGTCAATGGGTACTACAATGAAAGTTAAATTAGCTTGATAACTACCAATCTCGACTTTCAACTTGATTTCACCTTTTACCGATAACGTACCCTCAGCAGCTGAGCAGGCTGAGGGTTTACACGCTATCTTTTTGCGCATAACCCATTTTTCTTCGACGAAGTTATGCGTTGCCCCGGTGTCAACCAAGAACGAGCTAGTAATACTCTGTGCCGTGCCTGTGAAGGTTCACAATAAATGTACTACTCGCCCTTGAAAGGTAGCCAAGATTCCGTGATTGATGCGTGGGTTGATCAATACCGCTGACAACCGCACTGTCCCCGTCTCACACTTTGTGAATTGTTTCAACACAGTCCCCCCCGGAGTATGCTTTAGCCATGGTCCATACTTGGGCACCATGACAACCACACTGAGTGTCGTGTGTTTATTTTGTAACTCACACAATGTGCGCAAAACTTCCGTTAGCATGTTATATTCTACATGCACTAGCACACAAGCCTGGTCATCCACTTTTTCACTATCAAAAAGTGGCAACTTATTATGTGCACATGCATAGCATGCTTACCATGCATGTGTCATTACATGTACACGAGACAATTCATCATCGGTTTGCTGTATGTAACACTAGCAATTGGCCACTAAATGAAGGTACATCAGTCACGATGTACTCCTATTCAACCTTCTTGGCCTTGCCCTTTCCCTTGGTTGGGCAGTTCTTTGCAATGTGACCTGGCTGCTGGCACACGTAGTAGGCGCGTGCTGCAATAGGCGTAGCACCACTCGCAGGTGCGTATGAGGTTTTGGCCTTTTTCGCCGCATGCGCACTTGGTGGAGGGAACCGCTTCCCCCCTCCCCCATGTGGCTTGACGAAAGCCACAACCTGTGACTTGTCCAGCACAGCCGCAGCATCGTCGTTGAACAGATACACACTCAACCTCTGCAAGGTTGCGAGGTCCGCGGGAACCCACGGTTGCCCTGTTGACGTGTTGTACTGCAACTGGTCGCGCAAGCGCGCATCCAAGCCGCGCTTGTACAGGTCAAACTGCTCAGCCTTGTCCATGGGCATGAGCCCACTGTTAACCCGGCCAACAAGTGCCTGAAACTCCTGCAAGTACACTGAAGCCGCCCGACCATTCTGTCGCAGCTTGGTAAGCTTGTTGCGAGCAGTAGCCGGGTCCATGCCACCATAGCGCTCGACCAAAAACTGAAACAATGCCTCCACAGTCTTGGAAGCACCATCTTTTATTTGACGTGCCCACCCGGCCAAAGCGTTAGGTGGCATGAGCAACTTAGCAACAGATGTATGCTCACTACCTGGTCGCTGAAGTGCAGCCAAGTAGCGCTTTACATTTACCACCCAATCATGAATGTTGACAGCCCCATCGGGCTTGAACTTCTCGGGCTTGTTCAGCGCTGTGACGGGTAGGCCAGCTGATGTCCCTGCTACAGTTGTGGTAGCCCCGGCCACCTGCTGGCGTAATGCCACCAACTCGGACTGCATAACATCGAGGCATGCAGTCAAGCGCTCTTCTCGAGCTAATTTCTCCTCCAGCTCAGGCCGTATTTACCAGAAAAGGTCCTTGCAACGCTTCAGAGTTTCCATCGTCAATAAGGTGAGAGCCTCAACGCCATCCTCTGGCCTGGCTACGGGCCTGGTTTGTCATAAGTAGCCATAAGAGTGGCCACTTGTGTATCTGTGCGCATGAGTTGCGGTACATTACGCGTCAACTCGTGCTCAATCATGCCAATCACCATCTGTTTGCTTGCGCGCGGGAGTGCCGCGAAGTCCGTCTCATATGCATTACAGACTTGCGCCCACTCATCCCACACTTCTTTGCGAAGCTGGGGGTGTGCAGCAAGAAGAGCTTCACGCTCTGATGCGTACTTCGGTATGGCCGCCCCGATGATGCTCCGAGCGTCCATAGGTTAGTCGTCATAAGAGGACTTCTTTGAAGAAGCTTCACCACTCTTGGACTTGGCTTCTTCCTCCTCACTGACACTGTAACCACCACTCGTTTTTGAGTGCTTCACTTCCTCATCACTTGATGGCTCATAGGATGAAGCCTCAGGAACGGGATACATCCCTCTTTCCTCTCCTTGGTGAGACATCTGCCCAAGGAGACAAGCCGTCAATAAGTTTGCAAGTGCACGAGTGCACAAGCACATGAGTTGTGCACTGTGAAAGTGTCACAGTTTGTTGTTGCTTTCTCATTGATTTCAAGGTGCTATACTTGGGTTAAACAGCACGTAAAATAACTGTCCAACACCTCTGAACAAGACACTCGCCCGTAAACAAACCGCACGCGAATCCACGCAATGGTTTACAAGCTACAACAACTCAAAAATTTCACTTTGTACAACCCTGCTTAACTCACAATTGTATATGACACAAAAGGTGCCAAACTCTCGTTGAATTACCCTACAGGCCGATATTAACAAGTTGCGAGTTGAGGGTTTGGTATCGACCGCCCAGAATGAATCTGGCGGCCCTACCGCACTGAATGGCGGCCAAAACAGCCCAAGTAGGCATTTGATTGCTTTCTTGGGGTGGGAGAAGTGTAAACCCCCCNAACCCCCCCTTACACCACCACGAATCCACGTGGTGGCAGCCCCAACCACGAGCACACTGACAAGTAATAGTGGGATTTGGTTACAAGTGATGTGCTGAGATGCAATACTTGAGATCAGGCTGCCCGAGTGGCCGCCTCCCCTTCACACGAACAAGCTAGGCTAGGCCATGCAAGCTAGGCTAGGCTATGCAAGCTAGGCTAGGCTAAGCAAGCAAGGCAAAGCAAGGCAAGGCTAGGCTAGGCTACACCAACAGCAGCACTATACAACTATAGCTAGGCCATGCAAGCTAGGCTAGGCTAAGCAGGAAGGCAAGGCAAGGCAAGGCAAGGCTAGGCTAGGCAACACCAACAGCAGCACTATACAGCTATACAATTATACAACAACAACAACTAGCTAACAACTACCACTACCCACCCTAGTGGGTAGCGGCTGCTAGCTGCCGCCGCTATTAGGCCGCCGGCCTGACGAGATGGCAGTCGGCACTGCTCAGTGCCGACTGCCGCCTCTGCGCCTCGCCGCCGCAAAAGTCGTCGCCGCCCCCCCCCGCCCCCCCGCCCTCGCTCCGATACCAAATGTAAGGAGGGGGGTGCTACCGCCCCCTTCAATCCCCTACCCCAACACCACCAACCACAGCCACGTCGCCGCCGCCGCCGCTGGCAGCCAGGGGATCGAAAGAGGTCGCTGCGTTAGCAGCACCGCCATGCGGCCGATATCGACTTGAGACTCATGTCTCAAGTCGATATCGGTGTGACATAACACCTTATTAGGGCCGATAATGGTGTTCATACGACTCTAAGGGCTGTGTTTATCCTGTTGGAACCCTTATTTATCATTAGATAAGGGCGGGGAACCGCATAGCGGTAGCACTCCGTTACAGCGTCAGTCTGTCGCATCCTCCCCAGGGTAATTTTGCCATGCGTCTGGCTGTTGAGTCCACGCTCACATGGGTTTTGGGTGCTGCTCCCAATGCCACTCACTTTGTGACTGATGCTGAGGGACATCTGCCCAAGATTCCACGTCTGCACCGTGCGAAGGGCATCGGTGATGACACAGATGAGGCGCCACCTCTGTTGAACGCCGCCCCGGTTGATGCTGGTGACGTCATCATGGCCATGCACGGACGCATCCTCAAGTGCACGCACAACTTGGGCCAGTATGCCTACTGAGATCAGGCTCGTGGCAAGAACTTGGGCTTCAAAGAGAAGCGTCTAGTGGACAACATNCCCCCCCCCCCCCCCCCCCCTTTGTCATGGACACTAACTTTTCTGTATAAGATGCTGCTGCAGCACTCGTGCGGTCCCCATTATGCTGATATGTTTAACAAAGCAACCGCAAGCTTGTTTGGCAGGTGGTAAGGTGGACAAGCTGTTCAGTGAGCGCAAGTTCGCTGCGCAACTTAATGCCCTGTACAGTCAGCAAGCTCAGGCCTGCATGCGCGACCGCTCTCCCGAGCAGCAAAGGTGTGCTCACACGTGCATGTTTATATGGCGTGCTGTGCCTACCAGGTATTAGGCTTGTTGAAAGCAGTACCTTCAAGGACTGGCAGATGGTGGGGCCTGTTTCAATGCGCTTGGCAGCTGTGGGCTGGGGCGCATGCGCGTGTGCATAGCTGCATTTGTATGCGTGTCCGTATGCGTGCACGTGCAGCTGCCTTTGTGTCCGCTCCAAGCCTATGTTTGCAGCTGCTGCGTCATGCATCATGTCACCATTGATCCATCATGTGTAATGGATTCTGACTCTTCGTAAGTCACATATCATGCCATAAACGTAGGCCGCGCATGCGCGCGCATGTGTGTTGTGCTGACTCGTAAAAAGCATCACATGTTACACTTCCGCATGCGGTTGCGCAACAATTGTGGACGGTATTCAGCACCCCGTCGCTAGAGACGCAATTGGTGTTTTTCGACCAGTTATTGCAGCTGCGCATGGACATGAGATGCGGCGTGAAGGTTAACACGCTCATCTGTGCTGCTGTCGTCAACTCCCCCAACACTGCAAAGCCACATAGTCAGCTCCATTACCTGAAAGCTCATATAGATGGTCTTTGTGGCAGGCGCAGGAATTATCAACAAGTCCAAAACACAGCAGTCCTGTGTTTAAGTCCGTCAGACCCCTGTTTCTGAGTCCTCAATTCCAGGTGTTTGGGTACCTCTTGAGCAGACACAAGCACCTACTGGTAGCCTAGCACCAACTATGGTTTCTTGTATGCACGCACATGACGACTTCGTTCGAGTTACTGTTCCTCCCCACTTAGACACAATTTTTAAGAAGTTTGCGCAAGCACGCTAACGCCGAAGTGTAGTTCAGCGCAAAAAGCTTTCAGCACTACATAGTTACCTTGAGCAATGTCCAGTTGTCAAGGTGAGACTCTGATGTCCGATTTGGAGCTGCTCTTGCAGATGTGTGACACCCACAATGCGCTACAGTTCGAATGTTGCACGACTGACTTCAAGGCGGCAAGGATTGGCGCCCAAGCGTCTGAAAAGGGAAGAATTATTTCAGTGCACGCACACTCTGTCCCTCCAAATCATGATCATGCTGGCCTGCACACCCTCTCCTCGCAAAGCATGAGGCAAATCTGTTGACGATCTGCAGATGTAAACACCAGATGGTGTGGTATAGCTGTCACACTACAGTGCACTTGGTGCTCAAGACCGCAGCCAAGGTGTAATGTGTCTGCAGCTGGATGATGGGAGCGTGCCTCCACTCTTGACCACCCGCAGACAGGCTTGCACTCAAGTGCGAGGACATCAAGCGCAAGCTACGTACATTGTTAAGTATGGCGTTTGCGTTTGCGTTTGCGTTGCCGGGTGGGCAAAGCACTGGTGGCTGCATGTATATGCAATGGCTTGCAAGCACGCTGAACCGCATATCGTCAAACAAAGCTCAACGTCTGCACTATTCAACACGGTGACCAGTGCCACGGTGGTCGGACAATCTACAAGGGAAGCAATGCACAACATGTCTGTGGAACAGCAGCATAGTGCAGAATAACATTCCAGAACATGGGCACTATATGTTGCGCTGCGTAGTTGCTACACATGGCGCTGCTTGATATGAGCACGACATGGCAGTTGCAAACCCCTACAAGACCTCTGAGCTGCACTGCACTAAGCTGTTGTGGGTAGGTGGCTGGGTTGGAGGTCAAAATTGGCATGTGCATGTCCAGGGCCTGCAGCTGCAGGTACGCCTGGACCATCACACACTGTGTTGCAGGAGTAGGGTGGCGGTTGGAAAATTCGTTGCTCAAGTTACCGCTACGTATGCCGCTTCGGCATCAATCAAGCCGGTACTGCATATCATGCCACACAGTCAATGCACCGTCAGCAGAAAGAGAGAAAGTGACTGCTGAATGCACGCATTGCACTAAGGGCCATTACCCGGTAGCGTAGTCAAAGCCTGTGTTGAACCCCGATCTGTATGGATCATCCATGTCGATGGCGGTGGAGCGCAGAGCGTTGTAGATCTCAGCTGGGGTGCGCGTGGGAGACCTCTGCCGCAGGAGCGCGGCAACACCACCCACATGCGGTGCTAAAAAACACGAGGTATACGCAAAGTGAGTGTGCAACGCAACAAAGGTCAGAACAAATGATAACGAGAGCAATTGTGAGTGTATGCCCCTTACCTGCAGCGGACGTGCCACCAAAGGTAGTGAACCCGTTAACGGTAGTGACCACACGATCTGGTGCACATCAACATAGCCAGCACACATAGCTATTATGAACTGCGCCATTGGAGCGAAGCAAGCAATGCAGCAAGGTCGGATCGGATGGACAGACAAACACAGCACACACACACACACACACACACACACACACACACAGCCCTTACCTGGCGCTGTGGCATCTGGCTTTGACTGAGTTTTTGGGGTGATAGCGTTGCCCGACCACCCAAAGTATGTCACCATCCCCCCTGTGCTGCTGTAATCCTCGACCGGTCCCGGCACGCTCTGACCCGTGTAGGACGGCGTCTTGTCGTACTGCACGGCAGCGACGGCGAAGGCGCCCGGAGCGTTGGCGTGGCCGAAGAGGCTCGGGGCGTAAACTTGGTACTGAGAGGGTGCGGTGCTGCTGCTGGTTAATTGGGAGAAACACACATAGTTGACGTGGGAAGGAGCTGGGCCTGCGCGCACACAATGCAGTGCGTTATCACCACGTACAACACACCCAACAAAGTCATCAGTAACACACCTGCAGCGCGACGGAACGTGAAGTACACTGACGTGACAGCGCTATTCGGGTTGGTGTAACTGACGCTGGCGATGGGCGCCGCACCCCTGTTGTCAAAGGTGTCGCTGTCCTGCTGCGTGTACGTGCCGTCGCTGTTCTTGGTATACAAGCTCGCATCCAAGTTGGTCACCGCGTTGTTCCACGGATCAGACCACTGCAACACTATTGTCAAAGTGTCGCGAGCTGCGACAGTGAAAGACTGGAAGTTGTTGGGTGCGGTGGAGTCGAACACGTACTGCTGGCCTTTAGCGCTCTCCGTCCACGTGTTGGTGCGCCACGCGCAGCTACCCTCATTGCCGGCGGCCGAGAAGTATGCCACGTTCTGGTTCGCGTTGACGTTGTCCACGGCTTGAGCTGCATTGTGAGGCAGAGAAAAGATGTACATGTGTGCAATTGCAACTCACGCACGTGCATGCAAGGAAAGCAGCATAGCAACAAGTGTGCGTACCTACAATGCCTTCTTGGTAGAAAGGCTCAGCCAGGTAGTACAGCGTCTGTCACACAGGCAGGCAGGCTGTATCAGTGGTCAAAATCCTACACAGACAGGTGCTAAGTGAAACACACTCATCTGCTTTTCAGCTCACGTCATCAATGATGACTTGGCACCCCAGATTTGCGAGTGTAGTAATGGCGTTGGCCATCGGTGCTACGCCTCCGCTGGCAGTGTGGAAGTAAAGGGTTGCGCCAGGAGCGACGTCATAAACCTGTTCGCAGCGGCACTCGGTTTGATCATCAAAACGTGTGTGCGCGTGCGTGTGCCTGTGTGCGTGTATGGGTGTGTGCGGATACGCATGCGCATGCGTGTGCGTGTGCGTGTGCGTGTGCGTTTGTGACTTTGGATAACAAGTGTGCTGCTTATGGGAGGCATGTGCATAACATTCAGGAAACTCTGAGTGACATGTACGATGTACTTACTATCTGCAACATGGCGCGTCCTTCGTCTTGGCCAGATGCATCGTCAGCCACCACGTTGACATTGGAAGGCAGATCACCACTGGCTACATTCGCTGATGCTCCTCCCTTCGCCTGCGGCAGATGAGAAAAAGGCAACACATGAGTGAAAGCGCGCACGTGTCAAGCATGGCAAAGAGCAAAGCAGGAGAGGAATTAACCCAGCGCACACACAGACAGGAACAATGCATTGAGAGAGACCCTAACCCTAATCCTAATCCTGGGGGGGGAGAGAGAGAGAGAGAGAGAGAGAGAGAGAGAGAGAGAGAGAGAGAGAGAGAGAGAGAGAGAGAGAGAGAGAGAGAGAGAGAGA
>RHPI01001616.1:660977-703445 GCA_009103225.1 Chlorokybus atmophyticus | reverse complement strand
GGCGGCGGCGGCGGCGGCGGCGGGTGTGCGTGTTGTTGGATATGATGCAGGTTACATTGGCGACACCTGTGTCGACGTTAGTAGTGAGATATGGGAGTCCTTTGTACGTATTGCCACATGCGCTTCACCACACGCAGCTCGGTCTACATGCACATTATTAGCAGCAGGGTGTGCAAGCAGATCAAGCTATATGTCGGCCAGCGTCCATTACAGTACGATGCGGGTCATGTTGAACCGAGGAGTTTGATCCAGGATGCTCACATGCTTGATGCTAAAGGATCCTTCCAGGAGACACACGCACAGCAGCAACAGGAGGAGGAGGAAGTGAACGAGGGCTTTCAATGTGTGCGTGTGCCTGAGAAACCTGTGGCACGTCAACATGGAAGTGGAGGCGTCCCTTCGCACGCGTCGGAATCCAGGTGGTATGGCTCGGAGCATGCTCTTGCAGTGGCATTCGTGCAGTGCAACAACGGCCAAAGCCTATCGGCCTCCGACATGGGGCGGATCATCAACTGCATCCGAAATGCACACTTCCTGATGGAAGAGCTCCAGTGGGAGACAGGTGTGCATGTGGCCAGCTACCTCCGGACCACGATTGCTTTCTCTCAGTCTGAGGTGTGTTCACGGTGTGTGGTGTATGTACTTCAACCATCAGAGCCATGTCACATATGCACATGCGAGTGTGCTGCCGTATCAGAACTACGACGGCTGACCTGCGCAAGCCTGGAGACCCTGAGGATCAAGACATCTGCGTCACATATATGCCGGCCAAGGTCTGTGAAATGCAGTACCTAATGCAGTATCGATGCAGTATCTATTCTGAGGCCAGCATAGTAAGTAATGCTCTTGGTCGGAGCAGGTATGGCTCGCGCGGTTGTATGGCAATCCACATGCCGCCAATGGCTTCAATCTCCAGTACACTGGTGACGAGCACAGCTTTGGCCATCCTTCCACGGGCGAATGGTGGAAGGATGTGGAGGTGGATTTAAGGAGAGAGGTGGGGGAAGCGTCCTACTTGGCGCCTGCCATTCTGTACAGTGACAAGACTACGCTGGACAGCGCGGGCAAGCGCTCTAGCTACCCTCTGATGGCATCGTTTGCTAACTACAGTTGGGACATGTATGCTAGCATCATGGGGTTTGTTAAGATAGCGCTTCTGCCGGTGGTTCACGCAGTGGCCGGGCATCCCACCTGGGCGCAGGGCAAGGAATCGTTGTCCATTCGAAAACGTGAGATTTTTCATGACGCTTTGAATGTAGTGTTAGGGGATGTGAAGCGGGCGAGTTGAGAAGGTCTGCAGCTCATCGACCCGAATGGCATCGAGCGTCGTGTGTTTCCCGCGCTTGCCAACTACATCAGCGATTTGCAGGTAGTGGGCATGAATGGTTGTAACCGGATGCAGTCAGCCAGCAACAGTGCATCGAGGATGTTGTCAGTAGAACATCTGAGTTTGTCGTGTTGTAGGAGACTGCCACACTCGCACGCACTGTGTCGGGCAACCAAACACGACATCCTTGCGATGTTTGTCTCGTCACCAAATCAGATCTGTTGGAGATGGGTGAGGACCGGGAATTGAGAACCGAGGCCTTCTACACCAGCAATAAGTCAGCTGCGGGCGGACCTGCATAGCGGTGTTAGGAATGCACGCCAGACAGCCAAGGCTTTCAAAAAGCAGCACTCCATGCATGTCGAGGAGGTAATGGTCAAATTGTCGGCATTTGTGAGGATGAATGGCTTTCCGTGAAACCAGGCAATGTGGTTTGGCAACAGAATGCACTGTGGGGTTGGCGACAGTCGCGGGTGCCGGGAGTTGACTGCTACTCTCGTCTTGCCCCTGACGCAATGCATGTGCTGGGAGGCATCATTGATCACCTGCTTGCTGCTGTATGCGACGCCGCGAAGGAACGAATGCGTCCATCCACGAGACAGATTCTGCAGGCCAGGCACGTCTTTGGTGTTGATTTTGTGTTGATCACAAAAGCCAACGACACGTGCTCACAAGCAAATGTGCACAGGCTGAATGCAAGGCGACTCTGCGGGTTTCGCACTTCAAGGCACCCATCAGCACAGTAGATTTCTTCCTGTCCGACCACTCCTTTCAGGTGGAGGAGAAAGTGGCGGTGCTGCAGCTGCTGCCGGTCCTCGCAGACGATTTGCTGCTCGACAGTGAGGGCAACGATTTATTCACCATTGCTGCCGCATCGCTTGCCCAGTGGAACAAGAAGTTGCTCAAGGCGCATGAACACACAAGAGAGACCCTGACCACAACCGACAACGAGCTGGCTGCCTTTAAAGCTGCAGTGTTGCATCCGCTACTGTCGTCATATTCTGCACAGAAGTCAAGTTGGAAGATCGAGAAGATGCATCAGCTCACTCATTGTGGGCCGGCATTTGTCAGCAGTGGACACCCAAATCGGTTCAGCGCCAACCGCATGGAGCAGACGCACGCTTAAAATATCAAACGGTGGGCGCGTGGTGGCAACAACTGGGACTACCAGGCACGTATCCTGAAGGCATGGAGCTGTGCAGAATATGTGAGAGAGGATGGCATGGTCGTAGATCCCGAGATGCGCTCGGTTATAGCGCAGGCGCGGCAGCAGTGCTGTAATGTCATGGAGAAGACGGACAAGTTGCTACGGATGGATGTGCTGACAAGGAGGGAGTCCAGCCCGTACTGGAGCGGATCTGCGCGTAGCCGCCAAGTCGCCTTGAAGACTCCATTCGCCGACCAGCTGCCTGCCACCCTGGACAGCTGGTTGAGGAGGGAACAACTGGAGCTGGCCGATGGGTGGCGTGCTGTTCGCGTGGTGAACGGAGGCGCAGCGGTGTACATGGCATCAGGAGTCAGCATGGCGCGCGCAGCTGGGATGTTCCATGGGCGGCCTTGGTTCTCTACACTTGAGTTGGAAGGTGATGAGGACGGTGTGAACGTGACGTGGTGGGCTCAGGCACCCCTTTTTCTGTGCGTGGTGGTGTGGGGTGGTAGCGGCATGGTGTGAATGTGTGCGTGTGACTGTCCGTGTCGATCGGAGAGCAATGTCTAGTTGGAGACAGTGTGTGATGTGATGTAAGAGATGGTATGTGTGCTGTTGTAAGTGTGCGCGCAAACGCGTGCCAATAAGCCATGCCGTGCGCTGACAACAGCCGCTCTTAACCTTTGTGGCTGTGTCTGTGCTGTGCCGAGCTGCGGTCGTAGACAGTATGTCTTTGATGCAACCCGGCACCACAATGCGATTGTCGTTGCCTGATGCCTTACATGGACAGATGCCTCCGCCGGCCAAGAACATCATGGGCTACTCCATCTCCTTGTCTTGCATGTTTAATTGTTCAACACAAGAATTCCTTATGCACTCCACCATATAGTAACAGCAGGAGCATGTGCATAGCCACAGCGTGCAATGTACCTTCAGAGAACGCCCATTATGGCAGCTGCTTGCTAAGATGTCACTGCGCAGATTCCTGTTTTTCACAGGTAGGCGAATGCCAAGGTTGCCATCCTCACTTCTCACTGGCATCCAGTGGGTAACACAGACATTGTACGTCGCATTGATTATTCTGGCTGGCATATGGACACTTAATGGTGGCGACGCCAACAAGTACTGCGTTGTTGGCAATGTCAAACACCTGATCCTTAACCCGTCCGCACCCCTGTCAGGTCATTTATTGTTAGCAGGCAGCATGCGTGAAGCCAGTGCGCAGCCAGAGGCAACAGCTAAGCAAACCAGTGAGGATTGTAGAACTTAATAAATAGCACTGTTTGCCACGCAGCAATGCCGCCCCTGGTGCTTGGAAGGCCATAGACCGGGTGCATCTGCTGTGGCGCGTTTGATGTCACGATTGTCTTCTTCGCGCTAGCGGACAGGTGCGGCGATAGCAGTCCAACTGCCTTGCCTGCGTGCGAGCAGCGTGCTGGTGGGGTAGCTACCACTGGCTGTGTCTCAAACAGACGGTGTCGGAAAGTTGATAGGCCAAACATCGTGCAACAAAGGGACAGATTGGGTCTGAATGAGGAAGCTGCTCCTGGCACATTCACAATCATAAACTTGACCTGGCTTGCAAGCAGCAGACGTCGGACGAGCGGTATCATATCCTGGTGTGCGGTGCTTTCAGTCATTAATTTGCTATTATTTGCCTTGGATTGAATATTATGGCAACTAGCAGTGATTGTCCTATGGTGGGATGCGAACCTGTGCAGCTCAGCTCCTTTACCACTGTAACATTGACGCCTTAACCACTAGGCTATAACCGCAAAAGTCGCTGCCATAGGTGGAGCCACATGCTATTTAACCATGTCCCATACCGTGGTATAACATTGGGAGAGTGATGAGTTTAAGGCAGCGAGTGATTATGATGTTGTTGAGGCTCGCGGACTTTGGTAGTAATCACGCTGTGAATGGTTAGAGCGATGTCATTGTGGACAGTAATGCTGCTAGTGATGATAGTGATGATGAGCTCATATAGCTGTCATGACTCTTTGCGGACGGAGGAGCGTATATGAGCTTGGACATGTGCACTTTGTCACGCATTGCTATCGCATTCACGGCTCATAACGCATGCTCGCATGTTAAGATGAAAAATGCATACTCGCATGCAGCATGGTGCTATCATGATGTAATTGGTGGCTTGTCATAGTGTAAAATTGCATCACTATCGGGGTGTTACGCGGTTGCAAAAGACAGCTTGTAAACATGAATATTGTATTTAACATTGTGATATTTAAACAATACTTGCTGCCAACCTGTTGCGAAACTTCTGTCATAAGGGTGCAATACGCTGTAAATGTCTTGCACAGTTAACGCAATTGGCATAACCTATTACGTTGCAGCTCATGGTGCATCTTGACGGTAAATTGATGCGGTTAAATTTATAAGATTAATAAAATTGCTAAACACAAATCTTCAATCAAATTCAATATACATGCTGCAACTGATAATCAATGCATGCATGTGTCATCAATAATAATACATGCTTATCGGCATGTATAATTTGTTATGATTTGTATTTGTATGGATGTGATACTTGCAACATGTCAAAGCATTTCATTAATATATGCGCATGAATTCCTTAAAACCTTAATTTCAGGTATCATGATAAGCAACATGATACATCCCCTCCCCCCCTCCCCTCCACTTGCAACCGGCTCTTATTTAAAATGAGCGCATCAAAAATGTCCAGTGCCTATATGTTTAAAATGTGTCTTATGCAGCACACACTGCAAGCTACATACGAGTTACATATGTATAACAAATACAATCCAATATGTAAGTGCATCATATATGCAGGTTCATAATTACAAATGTTCAACTGTTTCATGTACACATATGCATGCTGCGGCATGCAATGCGTTGCAAATGCTTGTGCCATCACTTAAAGCACGACGCGTAATACGGCAATCAAGCCGCCCTTTGATGCGTCGCGCAATGTTCTTAACGCTTGCGTTTCGCTAGAGATGATGCTCGCACTCACTACAATGCAAAGCTTTTGCCATTATTATAAGTTGCTCAATTGCGTGTAAGCTTCGTTCGCATGCAAATTACATAGACATCATTATTGTTGGCCAATTTGCACAATATACTCTGTCATGCTTGACATGCAGGGCATGGTCACTCTGAGCTGCTATAGTAATAGCATGGTTGTACGGGAGTTCAACCTTTGAGATGCGTACAAAACTTAAATGGTTTGCGCATACAGTCAGCCATTGTGCTCATGAGCCCTTGACAAGATGAACTATACATTGCACTAATAAGTAGCTGCACATAGCTGATTATTGTATCTATCACGCAATTTGAGAATAATCCGAGAGTCCGAAGATGTGCACATGATCATGAGTGTACATGTGCCAGGGGCACATGTATACTGATGATCATGTGCACATTGCTCGCAACTCTTGAGACATGTGCGGTCAACAGGTGCGAACATCAAGGTCAGCATACGTGGCCAAGAGACGCGAGTCTCTTAGGTTATGTGTGACCAAGTGGGAAGGCAACAAAGGGAAGTACACAAGGCTTGGTCAGCATGGTGCTGGGGACTTATTTACTTCCAATCCTGGTGAACACGGCCGAGTGCTGACTCGCTGTATGTATGGGGTGCCTGACTTAGCTGTTAAAGGGGCTTTCCCTATCCTCGTGTGTGAGGTCTGTGGTGTGGTGCCGCTGAGTGCTAGGAGCTAGCCGAGCGGAGGTCTTTTTGGCGATCCGGACCAGCTAATCAAAGCCTCGTTCAACTGTTCAATTCCTTATGCATTGTACTTGACAGCATGGTGCATTGTTGCAGCTTGTGTAAATGGCGTGCATTGCCTGGTGGTGTGCACAATTGCATCATTGGGCGCTGGCACGCTGCATGCGAAGACACGTTTGTTTCACATGCTTCTTGTGATCGCTGGTTAATTCTGCATGCTAGACGCTCTATGATTTCTTGCGAATTCAAATCATTGCACATGTTTAGCGCCGTGGCGCTGCGTTTAATGCCCACGGCGTTGCACATGCTAAAAAAAAAGTGCAAGCCACTGCATGCTCAACTCTTGCCATCCGCGATGACCACTTCCCCCTTATATGGCTTATTTATGAGCTAAATGAATGGTGTAACATGTTGCCTTAACCACCAAAGGCATCGCAAAATTCGGCACCGAGTCGCTAATCGGAGGAAGCACACATGTCTCATATAGGTTGCTATAATTATATAAAATACCAAAATACTCATATGAACTTTGCAATAAAAGCGTAAATACAGTATAGACGGACTCGGTTATAATGCTAGTGGTTGATGTTGCTATTTCGTATTTTCTCGTTTTTAATAAGTGGACAAATCATCCACCATCGAGCAAAAGTGGCTATGCTCGTGCACGTGATTATAGTTGGACGATTTACACTTTAGGCGCCATATGCACATACCGAGTGTCGTACCTACTACTGCCGCTAATAGCATGCATTGCCATTAATGATCGCATCGCTGATCGCAGCTGCGGCACACCGGTGCAAATCACTGCGTGGCCGATGTGTGGCGAATTCTCTGCCAACCACCTCTATTGATGAAGCACAACATTATAGAAATTTATAGATCAACTGCATGATACATTTTACTCACGAGTACATAGCATGCAACCCTACCATTGATATCGTAGGGTTATAACCATTGACTCACTAGGTAAGCAGCTTGCTTTCGCGTCGTTATGATTTGTAACTTACAATGACCAATAACGGATAGGCAAGTTTGGGGCCTTTTCTTGCCCCTCATCTCTGGGTGGTGCCCCTCGTCACCAGCCTGGCGCTGGAGGATTACTTCCGCTTTTTTAGCTGGGTGGAGGCCAATTGAGCTCTTCTCTTTGTGTTTAATTGTGTACCGGACTCTGCAAGCTAGGTCAAAGACATTAGTATGGTTCCATGGACAGCCGCCATATCCCGCTGTGAAGCTATTCTGTCCATCGGGGATATCTTCTCCTCACTTACAAGGCTAATCAGCTAGTCCCTCACTCACAGTGCGGGGCGTCTTTTGTACAATCTATGATACACACACGCATTAACTATTGATTACAAAGTCTTCGCCCGTGGCAAGCAATTGTCTTGGATTTGGCTCATTGCCAGTGCATGCGGCATAAAATGCCATCTCACATAGGCGAACATGTGCAGCGCAACGCTGCATTTTCTTGCAGGATGTGTGGTTCAGGATGGTAAACACCACATTGCATATCATATTCGGTGCAATCTGTGAAGTTATGTGCAATGCCTAGTGGCCTCGGCGCTGTGGTCATGCGTCTCTGTTGTGTTTGTTGATTAAACTAATCAGCATTATTGCAAAAGCCGCACAGTCTTGCGGCCGCATCTCAGCACTAAAACGACACCCTTGCATAGTACAATTGCTACACAACAGTTGAAAAGGTTCTAGTGTGAAGCAAACACAAAAAGCGTCATCTGGCCCGCTAACTGGAAGCGTTTAAACTCCTCGCCACTGAAGGGTTCAGCACGCTCGTTCATGTGGCTTCTCTCTCACCAAGCCCGCTACACGGGATACATCATGGAAGAGGGGGAGTGTGTGTCGTGTCCTCATGGCTTGGTTAAGACCTCGTCTCACCTTTTTGTCGACTGCGCCTTTAGCCAGGAAGTGTGGGCGTGGTTCGCCAAAGTGTGAAGAGGCGTTGGAGGCGCGCCCGAGAAAAGGCCTTTCACCCTCACTCTTGCCACACTTGTGCTCCGCCCCCCTCGCGGCATGGTGGGAGGCCTCCATCGTCTCTCCATCGTCTCCCTTTGGCAATGCATCTTGCATGTAATATTATGGCACATATAGCTAACACAGAGCCGTTCCCAATTCGACCACACCTCTCCTAATCGACATCACTGTTTCCAGCTCCTCTCGCACTCTATCTTCACCCTGGCAAAAGGGGATTGGCAGCGAATGCTCTCCACGGTTTTGCAGACGACAAGCGCCTACTGCTCTCCGCCAAGTTTTAAGCCACATGGGCTTGCAACAACCTCATGACACAGTGTGCTCTGTGACCTGTTCTCTACCTCTTCCCCGCAGCTCTTAGCCTAAAGACTGAGTCTCCCCTTCCTTATATCCCACCTCTAATTACCTCCCGTCCCCTCCCTTATACAGCATTGTATTCTACAATGTCCCCTCTTTAAGACTCCCCGCTCCTTTCCCTTGCTCCTACCCGTTCCCCTCCAGTACTATTTGTAGCTACTCGCTAAATAGCATGGCTAATGCCTAGCTTTTCTTTTCCCTTGGTGACTACTGATTAGCTATCCTTGCCACACCGCCTGACGTCAAAGGACCATGAATGATCCGTGACGCAGGACCCGGATTTCCCCTGCTAAGTGAAATCGGTGGACCATGCATGATCGATTTTTCATCGATAGTCGGACCATGCATGGTCCGAATTTCACTTCATAGGTCCCCATGTCCCTTAGGACGCACCAGGCATGGTGGCCAGTATACATGAGATATGTGGACCATGCATGGTGCGATGCCCCCTGTAATAGTGGATCATGCATGGTTTATTACTTGCTTCATGTCCGGTGACTGACAGTCGCACCATAGCTGGTCCATGGATAAGGACCGGAAGGCTTGTTTGTTATTGAGATTGTACGGACCATGCATGGTGCGCTACCCTCTTGGCATTGTGAACCATGTGTGGTGCCAGTCTAATTGACAGTCGCACCATAAATGGTCCATGGCTACCGTCCAGGTGTTGCACAAGCAGCACCATGTATGAACCTGCCAGACACCGCACCATACATGGTGCGGTTTACCTTAATTTGGTTCACCAAGCATGGTCTGTCATGATGTCACATCCATGGGAGCCATGCATGGTGTGAGCGCTGTTTTATGCACCATTCCTGGTGCATACAATCCTCCACGCATACAATTCACAAAAATGCTGTAATGGACTGTCCATCGACAGCTCATGATCATCAGTATCGAGCTAGCGTCATGAAACTATGCCCACAGTCTCCTACTATGCACTGCACGCTGCTGTTGACAGTCGCAGCTGACAACAGCAACTTTGTTGTGATGCACCTTCACCTGGGCAACATGTACTTTAGACCCCATGTGAAGCCACTCCTGGCAAGCCTTTTGTTGCATGCTGACTCCCAGCCTCGGAGCCAACGACAACCTCAAGTGCCAGGGACACCCTTGCTGGACAGCCCCTCCAGCCAACTCGTGCTGGATGGTTTTTGCGAAACACCTGTAAGCCTGGATGTGCTTACACAAGACGTATAGTATTGAGACACACATGTAACTGTAGCACAGATAATCACCCACCTAGGATGATGAGGGTGGTTGCATCCACTGCCTCTTGGGTTGCCATGGCTTGTTCTTCCTTGCCTCGCTCAGCAGCTCTGCAATGTGTAGTCATCTTAACAACTACTCAAGGACTGTCAATGACTTGCAGTTCAATATGCATACCTGTAGTTGCGACATTCATATCGCCACTCGCACCATCCTTCGACCTCATCGTTGGCCACCAACCACTTTTTCTTTGCTGCAAAGCTGACAATGGCTCGCAAGATTAGCTCGTCTGGGTCTTCCTCCATCTCGTCAGGGTTCTTAAATGGCAGCTGGTGACAAATGTCGAACACCGCGTGCTTAATGTGCTGGTGGTACTTGTACACATCCATCGCCTGCTCTTTAGTGGGCGCGTTTAGTTTGGTGTAGCAAACAATCGCAGCTGCAAGGTCCAAGTCCATTGCAACTGTTTAATCTTTAAAATCGGAGATTGCTCCAGCAGTCTGCACATGTCATACATTAGTCAATAGGATGCATTGGCGACTGTCCTTATGGTGACAACCTGCGACTGTCAAGTAATGTGAGGGGGACCACAAGCGTGTGGCGTGACGAAACGCCATACAAGCATGGTGTGAATGTGTGCGTGTGACTGTCCGTGTCGATCGGAGAGCAATGTCTAGTTGGAGACAGTGTGTGTTGTGATGTAAGAGATGGTATGTGTGCTGTTGTAAGTGTGCGCGCAAACGCGTGCCAATAAGCCATGCCGTGCGCTGACAACAGCCGCTCTTAACCTTTGTGGCTGTGTCTGTGCTGTGCCGAGCTGCGGTCGCAGACAATATGTCTTTGATGCAACCCGGCACCACAATGCGATTGTCGTTGCCTGATGCCTTACATGGACAGATGCCTCCGCCGGCCAAGAACATCATGGGCTACTCCATCTCCTTGTCTTGCATGTTTAATTGTTCAACACAAGAATTCCTTATGCACTCCACCATATAGTAACAGCAGGAGCATGTGCATAGCCACAGCGTGCAATGTACCTTCAGAGAACGCCCATTATGGCAGCTGCTTGCTAAGATGTCACTGCGCAGATTCCTGTTTTTCACAGGTAGGCGAATGCCAAGGTTGCCATCCTCACTTCTCACTGGCATCCAGTGGGTAACACAGACATTGTACGTCGCATTGATTATTCTGGCTGGCATATGGACACTTAATGGTGGCGACGCCAACAAGTACTGCGTTGTTGGCAATGTCAAACACCTGATCCTTAACCCGTCCGCACCCCTGTCAGGTCATTTATTGTTAGCAGGCAGCATGCGTGAAGCCAGTGCGCAGCCAGAGGCAACAGCTAAGCAAACCAGTGAGGATTGTAGAACTTGATAAATAGCCGACAGCACAATAGTTACCTCTTCAGCCAAGTGGCTCGGTACCCAGCGTCTCTTAGAGGCTCAGCAGTCAAAGGCGCAAGCATGACCACCTGCTGGTTGGCCCTCAAGTCCCTGCCAATCAAAAAAGTGATGCTCCAGTAAAAAGCAGCTTCAGTAGCGCTGCTAGCTTGTGAGGCTTCCCTGTCGCTGGAACGCCTTTGCTTCTTGGCAGCATTGCGTTCTTCCGTGTTCTTCCTGTAACCACTGCCACACTTGTCGCTAACATGGTAATGCAGCTGAAGTACATAACTCTTGATTTAAGCTGCCGACACTCAAGCAGGTGAGACACAGCAGCGACAGTCCCCGGGAAGCTATCAGCAAGCAGACCACAGCTTGGAAAAGAGCATAACGCAATCGGCTTCTGAGCAACCGACAATTGCAAGCATAAACGTTCTGCAGGATTGTTAAAGGCAAGACAGATAAGGACACACAGTAAAACCGAGGAGTAAATGCCATGCTGCTTGGAAGCTTGCTTCAACATAGCTCAACTCTACTAGCAGCTTGCCTTTGGTCCATTTCAGGGTGTGGTCTGCGTCAAAGACCAGTGGCTCAAATGCCTGCAAGACAAAGTCGCAGACATCGTGCAGCTCCTGCCGGTGCTGGGCGTTCTGCTTGAAGTCTATGCCTTTCATGCCTTAAGGTAGTGGCCACTTGCTCAGCATCTCTGTTTTTAGCTTCGTCAGGTTGTTGATATGCGTTGTGCGCATATGCTTGAACTCAAGTTTCAATAGGAAATGCGAGCCCTCCCATGGCCCAGCAAGTGGTTCCCCTCTGCTCTAAAGCAATCAGCTGCAGCGGGCATTTATCTTGCCTCCCCAGTGGTCATAATGTCAGTTGGACTGCCTGAACAAACAAAGTGAACTTAGTGCAAGGACAGTTTGACTTCACACTAGGGGTAACACAAGCTGTGGACTGTCAACAGGGAGTGTCATGCAAGCAAGCATGCAGCATTTAAACTTGCAAGCAACCTGCTCACCCTCAACAGCTGAGCGACTAGCGAACAACACAGCGGAAGCAAGTTTTCTGGCAACACAGCAAGTGAGCAACCCAAGCTATTGACTATCAATAGGGACTGACGGACCAGTGCCTTGCATGGACAGCCGCACAAGCCGCACAAGCCGCGCAACAATGCAACTTGCCAAGAGAGCAATGCGGTTGTCGGTAAATTAGGGTTGAACTCACCTAGGAATGGACGGCTGTCAGTGGGTTGGCGGCGTACATAAGCATTGCAAGACCTTTGGCATGGTTGTTGTTATTGTTGAGCGGAGATCGGGGTGAAGGGCTTGGTTTAGAGTGCTGTTGGGTAGGCGTCGACAGTCTCTTGGCATAAGGACAGTCCCAGGCAGTACACCATGGCTTCAAGGAGGTCGTCCACATCGCCGCAACTCATATGGGGCTGCCTTGACAATAAGAGCAACGTGCACGCTAGTCGTCGTGATGCAGATGGCCGACCTAGCGTGGGAGAGACCAAGTCCACGAAAATTAGACAGCATTGGGACGGTGCTGTGTGGTGAATGATTCGCGTGCTCAGCAACAAGGGAGGGAGGGAGGACAAGGCCACACTTGAAAAGTTGGCAATTCCAGCAATCCATCACGGTGAGAATCATCAGGCATTCTCGATCCAAGTTTTTGCAACATCTTGCCTGAACTGTCAATAATCTATGCATTGCGCGCATGCGTATAGCGCATTCGCGCATGGTGTAGAGACTTGACAGCCACTGCTTGTATATTGCGCATATCAGCTGTATTATGAGTGCAACTGTCTTGGTTTTTTAACCTACTTGAAGTTTCGGGACATGACTAAAACGCTCCTGCAACTCACCAGCAGTGGCGTGTTGCAGGATGAGCAACTGCCCCCTTACGCCAATCCCACAGTCCCAAACTTGAAGAACTGCAAAATGGCAGACGTAAGAGCTATTCCAGGATATGTGAGTTGCTAAATTTGCTCAACAGCTTTGAATCCATACTGCAACATGCGTACTAACCCTGCCATGTTGCAGACCAAAGAACTGTACGAAGAAACGCAACAACTGGCGGGTATGCAGGTTGAGATTCGGACAAACTACTACACATGCATGGAGCTGGTGCAAACACCGAGACACACGCAGGCTAAACCATGAGCATAAGCACGCACAACAAGCTTAAAATACCATGATTTCACGGCCATTTGTACCCCGCCAGTCTCTACACATGCTCACTCTATCAAGCACCATGTAAGCTATACTCAGCTAAACGCGGCGATGTGAGTTTTGCTACATAGCTTCACACGCTTTCCAACAAGCTATGCCACGCGCCATAAGACCAACTCCACACGAGTTGGTCTGGAATTCTGAGCGCCAGCCTGCGCCAGACTCAGCCAAGTCCGCAGTCTTCGGGCTTGCTCACACTCCGCGTTGCACACTATCCAGCTATCGGCCACCAAACTCACAACTGCTCGATATTAGGCCTCATACCATAACCACTAGTACATTAAGGACTTAGCCATTGCAAGCTGACCGAACTTGTTCAATAATATGCACTCAATAGTGCAACTATGTAAGCCAATTTTTAACAATGCATACCTGAACACGCAGAGCATCACGATTTCGAGGAGCAGGAAGATCAAGAGGAGCAGGATTAGCAGAACTAGGGGAAGAGGACGAGGTCGAGGACGAGGACGAAGATGAGGATGATGATGAGGACGAGGAGGGTGCGATACCCAGTCCACTGCAGCGAAAACCCTCAACGCGTCGCCAAGCCGCAGCGGTGGATCATGCAGCGGAATTCGCTAGTGCTCTTGAAGAGAGCAACAAAACTCAGGTGAAACGCTACCCCTCAACAGGTTCTAAAGAGCCACCCCACGTTGCCATTGACCCTGCATAGATTGAGTGGTAATCCTCGTAGAGAGAAGAAAGAATGATCGCAAATTTAAATCTTAAGTTTTGTGAGGCGAGAGACAGTTATCGGGGGGGGGAACAGTGTATGTTCTTGATTGTGTCATGCTATTCGTCAACGTCCGCAAAATCCCCTCAACCATGCCTAGCCCCCTTTCTGTTATTAGGATGTAGTCCGCGCGCCACGCGTCGTACGACTGCCATGGTCGTGAGTTGTGGGTACCATCGTAGGTACCGTCGTAGGTACCATTGTAGGTACCATCGTAGCTGTTCTGGCTCAGCTCGAACTGCATCGAGTTTTAACGGCTCTATCGCTTGAACTCACAATCAGCCGTTGTTAGGACTGCACAACTGTAGAAGTAGATGTGGCTGTACTTGTATAAGCAGCAGACTTAGCTACATTGTTACCTAGCAAGACTGTGAGTACGAAGCAAGGACTGAGCAACACCCCAACCTCTGCAATTTAAGGATTACACGTGAGCTTGATGTGTTTGTGATTGTTGTGTGTTGTGTATGGATGCAAAGCACACACATGCACATTGCATTTGCCTTACACACTAGCTGCACGTGCTTGCATTGTTGAGCATACACACGCATCAGTCAGGGTCTACTATCACACTTGTTAGTAGCACCCATAGCTCATACTTAACAGGAAACCCACGTACATACACACATACACATGCATCTTGCTATCGTGGAAGGGCCGTGAGGGGTGGCTTGCTGCCTACATAGCTTCCTTTACACTCAGCTATGACGGGTGGGAGCTCTTTTCAGCTGCGTTCAGCTGTCTACAACAGCCTTGGCCTTGCGTACATCGACAGCATCGTCACTGCGCACACCATCAGCAGCTGACAGCCACATCTCGAGAAGGACGGGTTCACGTAGACGCCTGGCCCGACAATTGGTCTACCCTCAAACCTGATATGACAAGATTACATTAAGGCCACCTATTGATTAACCTATTACCATTACAATACAATAAAGACGAGTTATGGTAATGGTGTGTGCAACGCAAATAATGTTGATCCGATGTTGGCTACAATTCGTAAGGAAGCTGACATTCAGCCATAGAGTATTGAACATGTGACTAGTAATGCTCAGTTTGGATTGAAACTAATCTAATGGAGCACTTCAACCGATAACAAAGTGGTTTTGCAGCATGAGTTGATTTTGCAAAAGAACATTCTCATCAAGAAAGAAGTTGGGATTAGAGTTAAGGTCAAAGTACGGGTTATAGCAAAGGATGAGCTGCCTGCTTGCAAGGCGGGGCTGTCCGGGATCAAGTTTGTTTTAGTACAGTCTTCCCTGTCATATGGTTGCGCTAACAAATGGCAACTTGCGTGTGCAGCCTATTCATCCATAAAAACCCTGGCTTAAACCCTAACCCTAATTTGAGACGTGCGGCATAGCGTGGAATCGATGACCATCTTACATGCAGATTGTGTGTTAACCAAGTGTAGCTGTTGGATATTACATTAGCATATATGTCACTAGTGAAGTTTGCGTACTGCTGCTCAACACCATAGCCAATTTCATACATCGCCAGATGCTTATCTTTAAGGGCGGACTATGCATGGTGGCCAGCAGCTGTGCCATTGTATGTTCAACATCAAGTTAAAACTGTAACTTGTCTTGCTTGTCACCGGCGCTGTGCATGCTTGCTGCCATCCGGGCCATGCGTGTACGCATGTCGTTCTTATGCTGCGCACTGTTGCTTGCCGTTGCATAAGAGGGTTGGTAAGAAGAACGCATGCCAGCGAAACCGCCTACAGGACAACTACACGCCTGCACCCCTGAGAGAGACAGGTGTGCGCCGCCTGAGAAATCACGCACAACGCTGCCACGTGATGCCAGCAAAACAAACGGCCATGGCGGAAGAATGCTGTAGGCTCTGCAGAAGATAGTGCGTGAGT
Organism: Chlorokybus atmophyticus; assembly: GCA_009103225.1. Taxonomy (NCBI): domain Eukaryota; kingdom Viridiplantae; phylum Streptophyta; class Chlorokybophyceae; order Chlorokybales; family Chlorokybaceae; genus Chlorokybus; species Chlorokybus atmophyticus. The sequence goes on along the minus strand of RHPI01001616.1, from coordinate 687,509 downwards.
AGTCAGCGTGTGTGTGAACATTTGGATTCGTGTGGTTTGTTTCTCTCTTTGCAGCCTACGCGGCCGTGCTTTCATGTGCAATTGCAGTGTTTTTATTATTTCGCTGTGTGTATATAATTACATATGCTTTGCACCACTGTGTAAAGGCCTGCGGCCTGCATGCCCACACTATGTTGCTGGCTTGAGCATGCTAGCTACGTGTATGCCGCTGCGCTGCATAGTTTGCTGCGTGCGCCTATGTCGCCTCTGATGACCGTTTTCAGTGACTACTGCCATAGGCGCAGATGCAGCTAGACCTGTGCCCCGCGTGAGGCTCGCCTCTTGCCTGCCAGCAGTAGACGCCTGTATTGCAAACAGCGTCGGCGCATCCCGTGATGCCTCAGCGCGTCCAGTCCAGCGCCTTGCCTGCAAGCTGCGAAGTTTAAGCTCAATAGTAGCGTCAGCATCAATGACTCGGTGAACATTCGTAAGCACTATTCGACAGCATTACAGCGCTCAGTTGGTGAGCACATGCAGAGTTGCACATGTCATCTAACGCTCTCGCTGAATAAGCGAGGCAGACAATAGAAGGTGCGGCCAAGTCTATGCAGGCACTATCCCGGTTTTTTGTGGAACGCTATGGTGGCATGGACTCGGGCTACTCACGCTCTCATCAAGCTCAGCAAGTTGTGTGGGTCGTCAAACATTGAAAGTGGCCTCATGCCCACAGCTTGGATGCACGTATGCGCGATCAGCTCTCATACAACTGTGGCACAGCAATGGGACTTTCTTGGATTTCAAAAACTTGGCCAAGCTGTGGAAATTGAGCGTGTATTTGTACCATAATGACATCGCGATGCAGGAGAAGCTTACATGTGGCAATTGCGGCCAAGCTGCAAGGGGTGGGAGGAAAGCGTTGCTTTTAGCCGAGTGCGCGCAGCAGAAGACAAAGACATTCACGCCTCCCATTGGGGCCACACCTAATGTGACCTAATGTGACGGTGCTCGTGCCTTGTCACATGTGAGTTGGTCCAATCAACAACCCTCTCACCAAGACACAGTATTCACACCGGAACCTTGCCCCCTCTGCTAAGCACACACGCGCGCCCCGCCACTTGCGTACGCACGCGCATGCGTTTGAAGCTATATATACACTTGTGTAGCGCCTTAATTCGTCACACAAGCAAGCACACACCAGTGGACACACGCTAGCAACCCCTGCTAACCACCACCAGGCTTGCACACAAGAAACTAGGGAGCTACAGGTTGTACTGCACATTGTAGAATGTCGCTTTTAAGCCTACCAGTCTGCACATGCTACTGTCTAGACGATTCCCGTGCTACACAAAACTAGATATTAAGATGTTATTGCAAAATCTTGTAGTATACTTCTAGACCTTTCGTACGCACCAAAGATCTCCTGATTAGGTGCTCATACGGTCAAGTTACTACTTGGCGCCATGCCCTTCCAGAAATCTGGTCGAGCCCGTCTCTACTGGCCCTCCGTTTTCTGGCACCTTCCGGACTAGTCCAGAGCCCCCGGTCGATATCCGCGGCAGACTCATAAGTCGCCATATCTGCCACAAGTCATTACAACGTGGTGCTTAAATGGGCCAAAAAAGGTCCTAAAATCATGAAACTTGGCCTCGACTGTTACACCTAAAGTGGTGCTACGCCTGCTTCGACTTACACTTGATACGTCTGCTATTAGCTCAGCATTTGACAAGCGTTACCTTCAGCCGAGTGCGCACGCAGCCAAAAAGGCGCTGCTTTTGGAAGACATTCCTGCCTCCCACTGGTGCCACACTTGCTTGTGGTGCTACGCCTGCTGCGGCTCGCACCTGTTACGTGCACCGTCTGTTGACGCATTGTGAGAGCTATTCTGAGTTGATCATTAGTGATAATCAACTTGGACTGCGGTCAGTCAAGGCGCGCAGCCAGTTTCACTCGCCAAGATCGGCGATCAGCCAACTTGTCTTCCAAGTTAGGTCCCAAGCTTAAGTACCACATTCTTGTAACGGTATTCTCGGTTTTTACCATTAAGTTCACCAGGGTTCTAAACACCGTTCGTTTCCCTTCCAGGGAAACGAACGGGATTGGGAGTATTAGGTTAAGGCACCACAATGGGACACGATGGGAGTAGGGAGTAAGGGGGTTAGGGCACCACAATCGGACACAATGGGACACGATGGGAGTAGTTTATCGTGTATAATCATCACAGCATCCACTTTTGGATCACCACGCACACATAGCGGGATGTTGTTCGTCAACACGTGTCCGAACATGCGGATCACCCACTTCTTGCTTGCGCAAACGAGTGTGGTAAACCTCAATGTTGATGACAGGTCAAGCATGGGAAGATACCTCACATGTTCCGCTTCTTAGTCAGCCATGTGATCTAAGGATACAAGCCGTCAACAATAAAAGTCCAAAAATGCACAAGCACAAGTGTTGTGCATTTCAAAAGTGTCAATATGTGTTAATTTGTCTTGTCAAAGGTTATGTGCTTAATGTGAAGTATTCATCTCAACCAAGCGCTTTCCATATACCTTTCAACAACAAAATTGCTTTAAACAATCCGCACGCGAAACCAAGCAATGGTTCACAAGCTATGGCCGATCATCGTTTCACTATATCGAAAGTTGTAACATGTACAATCCAGCCTCACCCACAATCACTCACAACACCAAACTTGAAGGCTTGAAGCGCAAATTTTTTGGACCAAATCCAGTAGTATGCAATCAAGTCCTCAACGATCTCATCGAGGGTTGCGTGTGCCAAGTGTGTACCATTTCAATACACACAGCTATTTTGCAGTCCCCATATAAGTGCTCCACATTTTAATGCAAATGCTTTGCAATAGCATATTAGTTTTAAGAATTGCACTTTTATACTTTTTGGTTAAACTGAGCTAGTCATATGTCAAAACTTGCGACACGTGGAACGACATCCACTTACATCAATGCAGTTCAGCTTTTAACTTGTTATTTAGATTATGCTGATTAGGAGTACGATAAGGGTCGGCGTCAGGGTCATAGTTTTGGTGGGGTTTAGGGTCTAGTTATGGGTGAGGGTTGGGGTGGGGGTTAGGGTCGGGGTTGGGGTCGGGGTTGGGGTTGGGGGTCAGAACTGGGTGAAATTGAGGTGGGGGTCCGGGTGAGGGTGAGGGTAGGGGTCGGGGTGGAAGTCAGGATGCGGGTGCTAAAAAGGTTGAAGTCGGGGTCTGAATGAGATGGGGGTCAGGGCTGGGGTTGAGGATCATGTGAATGTTATTGAGGTATGCACCGACATTGGCATCGACAACTCATCATTCATGCTTGAATTGTACTTTACGCGAACGCGCAAATGTGATTGTTAACAAAGCATTACACACAGATGATCATTTGCTAGTTTGAGGACTTGTGGAAGTTACGAAAGCAAGCAAATTAAGTAATAACCAAGCATGTTATCAAAATATGCAAGGGAGACACATCTGCATTTGCCTCTTTCAGTGTTGCAATGCGCTCAATTAGCTTATGTTAAACTGCTCAACCAAACTAGATTAAACTACAGTGCATCCCCTTAGAATAAACATAGCCAGTTGCTGTACGTTCAAAACTACTTTCGGAGAGTTTTTGCCTTATTATAATTAAGAGGTAAGCAACACGAGCAACCAACATACAATTAATGCTCTACAATACTACATGCAGAGCTATAATAACGACAGCCACAAATATAGTTTAAGCTATTACGTTAAGCCCAAGGGTAAAAAGTGACGGGGCATTTAGCCGCTGAATTGGTGATTGGATATTTCCCAAACCCCTTGCATCTGTGTTATACAGCCATAGCAAATGTGAGCCACTAGATGTATATCAACTTGTGGGTTTCGAGGCTCAACATAGATCTGCGCATAACGACCATTAAGTCAACAATCAGTGGTGAAACCGCGAGATTCACAAAAATAAAGGTTCCCGCGCGGCATCGGCGCTCAACTTTCAATCGGAAGGCAATGTTAGCTAAAAACATATTAGGGCTACAGACTGTGCTTGTACTGGGACCTTCTTAGGCTAGACTCGAAGCCCCCCGTAAGTGGCTCAAAACCGTTTATGCCACTATTGGCCTCTAGCTTACCTACCGGTAAAAAAGGTGGTACAAACGGTTTTTTGCCATCACATTAAACCTAAATTCGTAACTGGCACCTTTGACCCAAATCAGCACTGGCTTCAATAGAATTAAAGTTATTGACTACAATCTGAAACCCATGTTAGAGCTGCTTCATGATTGGATCGTGTGCCATCAGCGCTGGCACAACAAGATCATGTGCCAGTGTTAGCATATGTGAGAGTGGGTGGTATGTTTATGTCTCTGTACCACCACATGTGTTGTTGTGCTTATGCCACTATTGCCATTTCAGCCGACCATGTCAATTGGGGTTGTCGCAACCCAGTCCAGTGCTTAGTAAGCACTCGACTGGGTTGCGATAGCAATCTGCGCGGTTACCAAAAAGTGACATGGTCGATTTTTAAGTGCAATAACATCTAACATGCACATGTACCACTTCAAGCGTTGTCACATAAACCCGTTACACAAGCCCATGATCAAATATTTCGCTTAAAGCCATACATACCCTGCAACAAAAACTAAAACATCAATTAACTTTAGGTATTGCCCTGGCGTGTGCTCTAGCTTTAGCGAGCGCCCTTCAGTACCCTACCCCACCTCATTCACGCTGTCCCCAAACGCTACAAGCCCAAAACATGCTCAGACCCTCAACTCCAACGTGCATGCCCTAAGGTCGAGTACATATAGCCGCCAGCAGCAGCGATAATGGCTGCATAATTGCAGGCAGCTTAGCCATCAGCCCACAAGCTAGCAACAGTCCCAATGCACTTGCCGTTGCAATGGCATATTATGTTTTAAAGCCAAAGCCATGAGGTTGAGTTGCGGAATTAAGTTTTCAACCCAGCGCTTGAGCAAAGCAATATTTTCGAGTGGTGCAAAGGCTTGAGGATGACAATGCCAAGCTTGTTAAGACCCATATACAATGCGTGTCAAAGCAAAGATGATGGATGCTAAGAGCAAGAAGTTCACGCCGTGGATTGCCTGGCCTGTAGGCAATATCGTGCTCATCATGCGCACAAAATTGCATGGCTTTGCTTATTTCTTTTTTCACACAATTTGTGTGATACAATACGCTGCTTTGAATTCATGCAGTTTCACGTAGCATATAGTGATTTGCCTACCACACAAGCAGCACTTGTAGCAATGTAATAAAGAGGAGAGGAACATAACAATGTTGTTACTATCACATACCACCTACCTACGAGTAGTGTTCAAGCTCTAGCAACAAAAACTGGCAATTGCTTCTTTAAATTAAATTTGTATGATGCAATACGATGCATTAAAGATTTGCAATTTTGCACATAAAATCATTTGCCCACCACACAAGTACCACACTTATAGCAATGCAATCAAGGTGCACAAAATAATGTTGTTACTATCACATACAACCTACCTACTACGAGTATCATTCAAGCTCCAACAAAGAAACTAATTTAGCGAACAATAATCACTACCAGCCACACTAGCACGCACACACACACACGCCACAAGCCGCCAGCGCTTAGTGCGATACCGCCGCCGCTGCCATCCGCTAGCGCCAGTGCCAGCGCCAGCCGCTATCACAATGGCCAGCGCCGGCGCCAGCCATATCACATGCCGCCGCACCGTAGCCCACGCCCGCTGCTAAGTATCCCCACCCCGCCGCCCCCGCCCCCGCTGCCACCACCTGCGTTACTGTCGCCAGATGCCTTGCACAATGCACAACCCTAGGCACTTTTCACACCTGACAACTGCGAGCCGTTTATGATGGTTTTTATGTATCACGGACTTCCCAACAATCGCTTAAGCCTCGACCCACGAGTTCAGGTTTCATCTCTCATTACATGGCTTACCGGTAGTCCATGTATTTCATTATTAGTTAATGTTATACCTGCTCCAACAAGGTACTCAACATAAATGATAATACCTTACGCATACGTTCAAAATGTTGCAACCATGCTATGCTTACATGTTTACATTTCGCTATAAACGCATGTATTATTGTATGTTATTAATCATTGATGAACAAAATGTACATATAACAACAATATATGTATAGATATGTATAGACTCTGGATAGATTCTCGATGGAAGCTTTTGTCGGGTCTGTCGGCAGTGTCTGGTCCAACCTCTATAGACTAGGGGTTTCATGCTAGTCTTAGGGTCTTAAATTTTAAATCCAATAGTGACAATAATTTACTTAATTGTTAATACTGGCACTTATTGTTTCGGACCATTCTTGGGCCTGGCTTGTGCTACTGTTGACTTGTGTTGTTAACCTTATGCCATGGCTTGCACAACATACGTGCAAGTTTGTAAATCAACTAGTGCCACAGTTTGTACAATTCAATTGCGTACGATTCAGTTACTAGCTTAAATTATTTGCTTTTTGCCAGTACTGTACGGGGTTTTCGTGCCAGTATTGGCACGGGTTTGTGGGCCCATGTAAAAGTTGTATCGGCTCCGATCAAAATCGAAACTATGTTGATATAGGAGCTGAGGGGGGAGGGGGTATCACTAACCCTTGCTGATAACCTATCAGCAAGGGCCTGGCTCAGCAAGCACAACCTTCAGAACGGCATACTAGCACTACAGTGCTATCCAATAGCACATATACAAATAAGCAACGGTCTTTAAAACAGCTTGAAAATATACATGCGCAGAAATGGTCAAAGCTCTTCAGCGTAAAGCAATTTTAAGCATTCATGTTTGAGGACGTAGGGAAACTTTTGTGACAATTGAGTTTTGTGGTGTGTCTTTAAATACTTGTGCTAGAACAAGCGACATCAAAACATGTTATTAATGCACTTGTAGCGCTTTATTAATCTCAGATATTGCGACACGTACAATATAAAATTAGAAAATGTCAGCCATTTTACATAAAATAGGTTGCAAGTAGTAAACATAAGGCATTTTTGCTCAGAGTCCTCACACCTCATTATCACTAATTCATCACAGCCTATGCCACAATAATTAGTAACCAATCGTGATACTTCAACGTCTCATTCTCATAAGGCATATCCGTCGTGAACCAGCTTTTATGTAGATGGAATAGCTAACCGGATTAAACAACTTCTTAAAATTATTATCATTTCTGCAATGGACAGATGATGATATGCAGGACCAATAATATTGAAAGTAGCATCATTGTGGCGGTGCTCGTGCCTTGTCACCTGTGAGTTGGTCCAATCAACAACCCTCTCACCAAGACACGGTATTCACACCGGAACCTTGCCCCCTCTGCCAAGCACACACGCGCGCCCCGCCACTCGCGTACGCACGCGCATGCGCTCGAAGCTACACACCGACTTGTGTAGCGCCTTGGATCGTCACACAAGCAAGCACACACCGGTGGACACACGCAAGCAACCCCTGCTAGCCACCACCAAGCTTGCACACCAGAAACTAGGGAGCTAAAGGTTGTATTGCAAGTTGTAGAATGTCACTTTTATACCTACCAGTCTGCACATGCTACTGTCTAGACGATTCTAGCGCTAGACGGAACTAGAAGCTAAGATATAATTGCGGGATCTTGTAGTACACTTCTAGACCTTTCCAACGCACCAAAGATCTCCTAATTTGCTGCTCATATGGTCAAGTTATACTACTTGGCGCCAGGCCCTTCCAGAAATCTGGTCAAGCCCTTCTCGACTAGCCCTCCGTTTTCTGGCACCTTCCGGACTGGTCTTGGGGCCCCGGTCGATATCCGCGGCAGACTCGCAACTCGCCGATATCCGCCACAAGTCATGAAAAATATGATACCTCACAAATAAGGCCTAAAATGGCCATGAAAATCACAAAATTTGGCCTTGATTATTACACTCCTCCCCCCATAGGTGAGCTTCGTCCTCGAAGCTCGCGAGGATGTTGTCGAGCAAGATAGTCACGCACAACGTCTCGAGCATTAGTCAAGTGTGCCTCTGGCTCCCATGATGCTTCATGCAACGGATAGCCCTTCCATTTCACTAAGAACTTGCGTACGCCATGCACAAACTTCTCACCAAGAATGTCTTCTACCTCCCACTCTGGTTCACCGTCCGTGCCAACTTTGGGGGGCGGCCTTTCTGGCGGTTGTCCTCGATATGCTTTCAGAAGGGAGACGTGAAAAACGAGGTGCACACGCATGGTGTCGGGTAGCTCCAGCTTGTACGCCACGTCCGAGACAACTTTGCTGACCTTAAATGGTCCCAACCAGCGTTCATTCAGCTTGCGAACTCCCGTACGCACCTGTACGTGCTTCGCGGAGAGTAACACAATGTCGCCTTCCTGAAACGTGAGGTGTCGGCAATGCGCGTCCGCGTACTGCTTCTGCCGATTTTGTGCCACCAATAGCGCCTCCCTAGCTGCCTTATTAATGTCCGCGCACTTTGTAAGGAAGTCATTGGTTGCCTCCACACGCACGTCATGTCGTTGCGGTGGCCATGCCGTCAACGGTGTCAATAGATGTTGCCCGTAGTTCATAAGGAAGGGAGTGGCACCTGTGCTTGCATTGTGGTGGTTGTTGATCGCAAACTCCACCAACTCAAGCAGCTCCGCCCAATTGTCTTGTCGCGCGTTAACGTAGCAACGCAGCATGTCCTCGATTACACGGTTAGCCCGCTCCGTTTGCCCATCAGTTTGTGGGTGGAATGCCGTGCTAAACTTCAGTGTGGAACCAAATGCACATGCAGCGCCTCCCAAAACTTACTTGTAAAGCGCGGGTCGCGATCACTCACAATGCTTTGTGGTAATCCATGAGAGCGAAACACATGCTACACGAACAAGCGTGCTGCCTCCGGTGCCGTGCAAGACTCACTACACGGTGCCAAGCGTACTATTTTGCTGGTTTTGTCGACGAACATAAGTATATCGTCGTATCCTCCTTTTGTCTTTGGTAGCCCCGTGATAAAGTCCATGGTAACTTGCTCCCACTTGGATAATGGCACAGGGAGAGGTTGCAGCAACCCACCTGGCTTTTGGTTGCTTGCCTTCACCCTTTGGCATGCGTCGCACAACGCCACGTAGTCGCGCACATCGCGATGCATCTCTCGCCAATAGAAACGCTGCTTCAAGCTTGCCAAAGTCCTCTCCAACCCTTGGTGACCAGCAATGGGCACGTTGTGCTTCCTTCAGCAACTTCACACGGATATGCGCGACGTTGGGGATGTACCAGCACCCGTGGTGCCAAAGCAGCCCGTCGCGCATTGACCAATGCCCACTTGTGTCCGTATCTGCATTTTCCAGCTCTTGCAACACTTTCATACCCTCCGTGTCTTCACGAAGCACTTGCCGTATCTGGTCGGTCCACTCGGGCTGCACTTGAGCCAGGGCCTCAATTGCATTAAGCCGGCTCAGCGCGTCAGCAACACCATTTGACGTACCGGGCTTGTACTTGATATCGAAGTCAAAAAGTTGAAAGAACTCAAGCCATCAAGCTTGTCTGCGACTTAGATGAGGTTGTGTTTGTACCTCAGTGGAGAGTGATCCGTCTCAAGCACGAACTTTTTGCCTTCCAAAAAAACGCGCCATTGTCGTAGCGCCATGACTTGCGCTAAAAGTTCCTTCTCGTGCATGGGGTAATTCAGCTCCGCACCACTCATCTTCTTGCTGAAGAATGCTACTGGTTGAAGGCCGTTGCCATGGTCTTGCTGCAAAACAGCTCCTACGGCTGTGTCGGACGCGTCGCAAGCCAAAATAAATGTCTTTTCCATGTCGGGGTGAGCCAGGACTGGTGCCTCCGTCAGCGCCTTCTTCAACGCAGCAAATGCATGTTCCTCTGTTGCTGACCAGCTCCAACGCTTTCCCTTCTTGAGTAGGGCAGTCAAGGGAGCAGCTATGCGCGAAAACCCCATGATAAACTTGCGATAATACCCCGCAAGGCTTAAAAAGAACATCACCTCCTTTACGTTGGTTGGGGAAGCCCACTCGCGCACCACCTGCACTTTGTTGAGGTCCGGCTTGATGCCTTCATGCGACACAATGTGGCCTAGGTACTCCACCTCTCGAAGCAAGAATTTGCACTTTTGTAGCTGGGCGTACAACTTGTGTTCGCGCAAACGCTGCAACACGCGCCGTAGAAGTGCCACGTGCTCCTCCTTTGTTTTCGCGTACACAAAAATGTCGTCGAGGTACACGAGGATTCCCTTACCAATCAAGTCAGCAAAAACGCTGTTCATAAGCGTTTGAAATGTTGCCGGTGCATTCGTAAGTCCGAAGGACATGACCAACCACTCGTAGTGCCCATAACGTGTGTTAGAGGCTGTTTTCTCCACATCCTCGGGCGCGATGCGGATTTGGTTTAACCTCCAGCAAGATCAAGTGTTGTGAAGTACTGCGCACCTTGCAATTGCTCCAGCAACTCGTCGATACGTGGGAGTGGAAAGCAATTCCTCTTCGTGATGTTGTTAAGAGCTCGGTAGTCGACGCACATGCGCAAGCTCCCGTTCTTCTTTCGTACAAACAAAATAGGTGCACCATAGGGGGACTTACTAGGCCTGATGTAGCTTCTTTTCAGCAAGTCCGCCACCTGCCTCTCGGCCTCTTCCAGCTCCAAAGGTGACAACTTGTATACGGGTCGATACGGTGGCTTGTGCACGCCCTCAATCAGCTCCACACGGTGGTCTATACGCTCCATGAAGGTGGTAGACCAGATGGAAGTCCGTCCACCATGATATCTTGGTATTTTTTAACAAGTTTACACACCTCGGGGTCCATCGTAGCCGTCTTAACATCGTCACTCAGCTCTGGTGCTGACTTTGCAGTGTTTTCGCGCACCATGCACAACCATGCAGCCTTTGCCTTGCGTGGAGACAATAACTTCCTCAATTGCACATAACAGATCTGGGCAATTGTTGTACCACCTGATTGTGCGTGCCGCGCCTCGATGACGTCCGACGCAGCTTGAATGGATTCTTCACCATTTCCTTCGATGGTGAGCGCGCGCTTCCTCCAATTAATGGATGGATTATGTTGCCATAGTCACGGTAGTCCCAATATCCCGTCAAACCCGTTCCGTAGGGTGATGCAGCAAAATCGCATGTTCTCCTCTCATCTTCCCAATGCGAACGCACAACTCTTTGGTCATAAACGCAGCCCCATCACCTCCAGAGGGTGGCTCTCCATCAGCGAGCTTCACTTCACCTCCTCGTAATGACGAAAGCCAACCGTAACGCCGCGCGATATTAATACTCATGAAGTTGCTGTTGGCACCGCTATCAATCATGAGCTTGCACTCTCTCCATCGTCCTTGGTCATCGCAAATGTGTGCTCGAAGCCCAAAGTACTTTGTTGTCTCCTCGTTTGCATAACTCACCACCATTGGCACGTTCAAAGTCATCTCCTTTTGCTTCTTCAATGGAAATGTCACAGCATCCGTCCGTGCATGAGGCTCCTTCCTATCCCCAGCAGTAGCCTCCTCACCTACTGGGGGAAGTCGTTTTCCTGCTCCACGCTATTTTGCTCCATGGTGTTGAAGCGACGATCACGGCGAGGGTTGCCATCCGGTGTTGGCCTTTGCGTGCTTCATTTGGGGCATCCGTACGCCAAATGCTCCGTCGACCCACACGCATAACACTTGCGCACACCTTTACCTCTTTCACCACGTCCGCCGTGCTTCGCCTCACTTCCATGCGTGTGTATGGCACCCACCTCCATTGGTGCAGGCCCAGCGTCAGCTCCACCTCCATTGGCAAGTGCTAAACTTGGTTCTCCTCGTCTCCATGCATGTTGAAAGCCTCCCCGGGGCTGATCACCATGCCTTTGCCTCCAGTCAGTGTTTCTTGTGGTGGACTTGAAGTACAACGCGTCGAGACGCTCCGCGATGCGTATAGCCTCCGCGAGTGTCTTTGGGTCCCGTAGCTCCACTTCTTTACGCCCCAAAGGTTTTAACCCACGTGTATACCTGTCCAGCTGCTCCTCCTCCGTCATATTGGGTATGGACATCACCAATCGCTGAAACGCGGCCGTTTACGCCATCACCGACCCCATTTGCACAAGGGCTGCAAGTTTGTCGCGTGCGGCCTTCACGCTCTCAACGGGAACAAATTGATGCCTGACCTCCAGTGCCAACTCTTCCATGGTGGTCAATGGTAGCGCCAACCCGTTTGCAACACGCGTACATCGATGCCTCCACCACACAAGTGCTGCACCTTCAAGCAATGTCGCTGCAACCTCCACGTGCAGATGCGTGGGCACCTCCGTGAGCTTCAACCAAGACGATACTTGAAAAATCCATTCATCCACTGCATCTCCATCACGTTGACCCCTGAATGGCTTGGGCTTTGGCACCTTCACATGCACGCGCGAGTTTGATGCCATGGAAATTTGTACACGCGCCATCGCATGCTCATACGCCGCGCGTTGTGCTTGTGCCGCCGCTTGCGTGTGATGAAGCTCTTCTCTTAATGCTAAGATAGCAGCTTGAAGCTCTTCCATGCGAGCATCCTCCATCTCCACTAACACACTACACTCCGCTTCCGAATGAAAAGTGTAAACGCCGACACACTTCCTCTCTCACCTTCGTAAACCGTGCTCCGATACCAGTTGTGACGGTGCTCGTGCCTTGTCACCTGTGAGTTGGTCCAATCAACAACCCTCTCACTAAGACACGGTATTCACACCGGAACCTTGCCCCCTATGCCAAGCACACACGCGCGCCCCGCCACTCGCGTACGCACGCGCATGCGCTCGAAGCTACACACCGACTTGTGTAGCGCCTTGGATCGTCACACAAGCAAGCACACACCAGTGGACACACGCTAGCAACCCCTGCTAGCCACCACCAAGCTTGCACACCAGAAACTAGGGAGCTAAAGGTTGTATTGCAAGTTGTAGAATGTCACTTTTATACCTACCAGTCTGCACATGCTACTGTCTAGACGATTCTAGCGCTAGACGGAACTAGAAGCTAAGATATAATTGCAGAATCTTGTAGTACACTTCTAGACCTTTTCAACGCACCAAAGATCTCCTAATTTGCTGCTGGTCTTGGGCCCCGGTTGATATCCGCGGCAGATTCATAACTCGCCGATATCCGCCACAAGTCATAAAAAACATGTACTTTACAAATAAGGCCTAAAACGGCCATGACAATCACAAAATTTGGCCTTGACTGTTACAATCATGCACATTGTTATTTGTATAATAGTAGTGCAATATGAGCTAGCATTGCGTTTCAGATTGCTATGGATTGCATACGAGTCACCTACATATCACAACTATGGTTCGGTGGCATCATTATGTGAAGGTTGTGAATTACATTAACCGATTTAGCCTTCAATCAAAGTAGCTATAATGAGCCAATGTGGCTATTGCTGACTTATCACGCTTATAATTTGGCTATAAACAACAAAAAATAACGTTTCCTAAGCCACACCTTCTCAAATGTACGCAAACTTGAGAAGCCATGCTATGATGCGAATGCGGTCAACATAAAACTTGACAATGCATTGGCAAACCATTGGTACATAACACACACATGTCATGATAGCATATGATATGTATCTGGGTAGCAGCAAGGGCATCCATGAGGTATGACACGACATTGATTAACTGCCTATCAGTCGGGCGGCACTGGCTGTAGCACCCCGCAGCCAGAACATGAACGACTATGGCGGTGGCCTATATCAAGTTACAACCTTAAGTCATTGGCCCTAATGTTGTCCCGCTCCTGTCTCTACTAGACAGAAGCCACTACTCTGCAGGAGCCACTACTCTGTACACCTATTGGGCCTGCCTAACCCGCCTATTGATGGGCCACTGCATTCAGCAAGGGGTTGCGCATGCTTTGAGTTTATCAGGTGGTATGCTTTTGCTAGACAAGTCTGTGGGTGAACACTGTGCTGAGTAAGTGCCTGCTTTGTGGGATGCAAGGGGCGAGAGTACCAGCGTGGATAGCAGCAGCGTGAGTTCGTTTGCAGAGATTGGCTTGGTCAAGTAGCCTGCGCGAATAACTTGCTGTTGATAATGACGGGCATTGGGAAGTGCAGGTATATGGAAATCCAAAGCGAAGCTGCGCAGAACATGATGGCAGTCTCACCATCCATGCCTGCAGACAGACACCTCTCCTTGTCGCCAGGCATTGCATGCGCAGTCATGGCGCTGCAAACGTTCCCCTCACCATCACAATAGGCCATGCAAGATGCACGTTAAGTCTGAGATGAGCTGCATGCAAGCAGAAACTCACATGATAGGGCTTGCCGGCTTGCCGAGCTCGATCTCAAGCTCGCGTATCCGCATAGTAGCTTCGAGGCCATCCATGATGGGCATCTGTATGTCCATGAGGATGACATCGTAGCTCCCTTTGATAAAAAGCTCAACGGCTTTGCGGCCGTGGTTGGCCACAGTGGAGCGATGACCCGCTTGCTGCATCAGCCGCACTGCCAGCATCACATTGAGCTTGTTGTCTTCTACCAGTAACACGTTGAGAGAGACACCTTGGCTCTGGCGTGTGCTACTTTTCTCTTTGGCCTCCTCGTGATCAACTTTTAAGTCCAATGACTTTGGCAGCCGCTGTCCTGATGACTCTGCGGGTGCTGTCGGTGGTAGCCACTCGGCCTTGCGAACCAACCGCAGCACCAGCGACCTCCGCATGGGCTAACAAACCCAGGAAGCTTGTCATCAGCCATGGGACTCTTGCCGTGTTGTTCGTGTACACATACATAGTGAACTATCCATCACACTTACCTTCAGGAAGAACCCAAAGACTTGCAGCCGTCGACACCGGGCGGCATCGTGCATGATGTCACTGGAGGTCAGCATCAGCACCACCGGTAGGTCCGGGCACTCTGACCTCAGTGTCTCTGTCAATGTGAAACCATCTGTGCCGGGCATGCCCGCATCAATTAAAGCCAGCTTAAACTGCTTTAACGTCGTGACCAACTTGAGCACTTCATCGGCGCATGCAGCAGCCGTGACTGAGATGCCCCAACTGCTGAGCATATCTGCCAGAACACTGCGCATGGAGGCGTTGTCATCCACGACGAGGACGGAAAAGCCACTGAAACTTGGCACAGCATCGTCTTCAAGTGTGGGCACAGCGTCCAGGACCGCCGTGCAATAGAATGCGGCACCATGCGGGTACACATCTTCCATCCACATGTTCCCGCCCATATCTGCAGCGATGCGAGCAGATATAGCAAGCCCGAGCCCAGAACCCCCGTGCTTGCGCGTGCTGGACTGATCCACCTTCATACAAGCATGGATTAGACTTCAAGCACACACAGAGCGAACTAGACCAAAGCAAACACAATGCGGTGCCCCTAAAACCTGTGAGAAGGGCTGGAAAAGGATGTGCTTCTTATTGTCGGGGACGCCCATGCCGGTATCGCGCACGCATATGCGCAGCTCCAATTTGCTGGAATCCTTCCCGTGCTTGCTGCTGTTTACGACAACAGACACATCCATTATGATCTGGCCTTCATCAGTGAACTTGACCGCGTTGCTCAGCAGGTTGACGGCGATCTGCACGAGTCGGTCGGGGTCGCCGCGTAGGCGTACGGGCACGTCGGGATGCACACGACAAATGAGCTCTAGTCCCTTTGCTTGCGCCATGACACCAAGCATCTGCGTCGCGTGCTCTAGACGGTCCACCACGATGAACTCCGCGCACGGTTTTGGCACCGATGGCAGCGCATGAGGCTGATGCTTCTGCTTGCTGTGCGCCTCCATTCGCGAAAAGTCGAGGATGTCCTTGAGAAGATGAAGCAGGTGAAGTGCAGAGGACTTGACCTGTGACATGTTGCATGAGAGCTGCTCAAGTTGAGCCAGACACAATTGCAGTTACGGCATTCGAAGCGTAACATCGGCATGTTGACCTTCGCACTTGTTTCAAGGGCAGGGGCTACCCCAATAGCAGTTCAATAAACAGAAAGGTCTAACTACGGACACAACCTCAACCACTTCTTAACTCTGTCTCAAAGGCACTATGTCATTGCAAGTGAGACACATTACAATTGCTAAAATTAGGCTCTTACCAGTGCCAGGAGCTCGCGCTGCTCCGGGTTCAGATCCGTCTCAAGAGTCAGCTCCGTCATCCCCAACACGCCGTTCAACTGCAGGTTGACAACTTGAATAGCTCAAATTCTTGATATCGAAATTACTTAGACCCAGAGGAGCAAGCCCCTTAGCTTATGCTTACCGGGGTGCGTATCTCATGCGAGACGTTGGCAAGGAATGCGCTCTTTGCCTCGGACGCCTGCTCTGCGAGACCCTTGGCATGCACGAGCTGCTCGGTGCGTTGTGCGACGCAAGTTTCAAGGTGCGCGTGAGTTTGCTGCAGTTGCCTCGCCATTCTGTTGAACGTCTTGGCCAGGCGGCCGATCTCGTTGTGCTTCTGCTTGACCTCTGCGCGGGCGCGCAGGTTGCCTTTCCCAATTGCCGTGGCGGCCAACGCGAGGGCCGTGACGGGACGCGTGATGTGGTGAGCCAACCACAGCGCCGCTAACACACCGAGAGCTACAACAGAAAGATACACCACGACCATGACGATACGAAGCCGGTTGACCTGCTCGAAAGCCGCACTCTTGTCCTGCATTGACACCTGAACCAAAGAGTTGATGAGATAAACTATCACCCAATGTTGATCCCGCAAATGAATGGTCTGCTGGATCAAGTGATAAGCGGTGTCATGGCATGACACCACTGACCATGCCCCAGGTGCTGTTGCCAACAATGGCGGTACTGTCCATTAAGCAGTTGCCGTTAGCAGCAGCAGCTGCTGCAAACGCCTCAAGAGCAGAAGTGTTGAATGGGTACCTGTGTAATGTGTGACAGCATTTGCGGCAGTGACAAGCAAGCTTTCGCATGCAAGCAGCAGGAGGCTCTGAGAATGGTAATACGAGCGTACCCAAGAGGACGATAGTGAGCCACCACAGCAACATTCGCGTAATTGGTAGTAATCATTGACCCGCTTTGTCCGAGTAGAGCTAGCTGCATGGGCTTGCCTTCATAGCGAGCGGGCAGTCTCAGGCCATCAGCATTCTTTGGCGGCATAATGAAGTCGATGTAATCCCCGTCGTGCGAGGCGAGCACCACCTGACCAGTCTTTTGCAGCCCAGTCCTGTTGTGCAATACGTCATACATGGCAGACGCCGATGCCGACACGATGCCGACAGCCACGAGCTTCGTTTGGGTTGAGGCGGTGGCGTCCAATGCCGCCCGGTCCACAGGGATGCATATTGGGCCACCCACCCTTACCTCCCAAGTGTTTTGCGGCGTTTTGTAAGGAAAGCCCATTGAGTTTTGTACCCGACCCTGCACAGCTAACAAGGACTCAACATTTGCACTGTCAGCGGGGACAACGCACACGCGTGTGTGTATGCACATGCACACAGACATGTATGCACGTGCACATAGGAGCGGACAACATTGCAATGCTCAAGCTGCAGAGTGATACAAACCTGTTGGAACTCCAGCATGTCAATTGTCTGGCCGACAACTAAGCGCGTGGCATCATTGGACAAGATGACGGTGCCGTTGAGCGCCACGACTGCCTCAAGCTTGATGGCGCTGGAGGCGAGGATCTGCCGCGTCTGGCTTTGCAGGTGGTCGTCATCGATGGTTTTAGTGATCAAATAGTCATGCAGCAAGGGAAGAAGACTGCGGCGCTGTGTCAAGAAGTTGACCGTCGCCTCGGTGCTGTTGATCAGAGATAACAGCGACAGCTGGCGGTTGAGCACAACCACTTCTAGTTGGGTATGCACGGCTGAGATGGACTGATGCCGCAGCATCAACCTGCCACACACATTATCAAGCATCAATGCCTAGGTAGCAGGCTGGAGACAGCTATGTGACAGAATTGAGGACTAAGTTGAATAATACGCAATGCACCAGCTGTAGATGTGTTACCAAGTCAGTGCCCTGATTGACAACATAACATGAATGCCATGAAGAACTCTGTCTGAGCACAGGTTGCGTTGACCCAACATAGCATCACGTGCTTTGGATTTACATCTGTTGGAACCACAGCAGGCGTTTCCATGCATCAACCGCACGGTTCCTGTGCAAGGCATGTGTACTCACCAAAACGTTAAGGAGGGCACGCCCGATGTAATGGTGACAATCAATGCAATAGTCAGCGCTATCTTGAGCCAAATTGAGTGCAGTTGTAGTTGGCCACACGCTCCCCATCGCCACTGACGACCATCCTGTACGCACGACAAAAGACACTGCAATTCATCCCGTAGCCGCAACCAGACTCAACATCTCAGCTGATGCGTGTGTGCATAGTATAGTGTCTAGTGTACCGCGTGCTGATTGCCGGAGTCTGGTTCACTGGCGAGAGGAGTGAACCCGCAAGGAGAAAGCGTATGGTCAGCTTCGAGTTGAAGTTCATCTTCTATTAACACCTGCAACTGGTGAGGCTGCGCGTGAAGCGTCGTCGCAAGAGCCTGCTGTACATTGTCTACTCTTAGTAACTTGCTGCCAAGTGCCTCACCCTCATGGTGAGGCACTTGCCAGCAAGTGGTTATTGTTGAAGAGTCCTACACAATCATTGTAGTACTATGATAGTAAACCACTCCGCAACGGTCTTGGCTAAGACGGTTGCGGAGTCCTTGCTTATAAACATGCTGGCTGTGACTGCGCTGGTCAGTGCAAAGAAGGAAGCCGCATGTCCACAGATTGAGGCCAAAGACATGTACCTCTATCTCAACACGCCACCAACACTGTGCGCAGCCAGCACGGGCTTCCCACAGTTGGCAACTGAAAGCGTAACTTCAGTGCAGCGACTAGCTATGTCATGCACACATAGAGAAAGCTCGGCACACGGACGTCAGCCTAACAACTGAGTTTTGCACAACCATAACAGCCTTCATGATCCGACTGTCCCATCATGTACGAGAGGGTCAATGCTTTGTGGGTACGACGTCATGCTGTTACGGACTAAACAGCATCCTCATGCTTCGGTCCGTGAAAGCATCATGCTGCTAGGATTTGAGTGAAAAGCAGCTGAGGCCAAGTAGCTCAGCTATATAGCGTTTCACTGCTGTCGCCCTGCCTGGGTGTGCTGTACAGACACAAGGAGCATGACAGAACAAATTATGCTTGTTTCATTAACCAAGTAACACTGCTCGCCAAGTTACCGCAAACTCGAATAAGCACTCGCAGGTCCAGAGCAGGCTGACCTGTTGCTTGCCCTTGGGGTCAGCTGAGCTGGCGGTGGCCTTCTGCGCCACGAGGATGTCAACAGCGACGAGCTCCTTCCTGGAGCGCTGAGGTTGCAGCGCATGATGATGCTGACGTCTCTCCAGACCAGCAGAGGTTGACGCATTCATACAAACCCCCGTGACACCAGAGCCTGACACCCTCCCGCACCTCGCCGCCTCCCTGCCGCCCTCACGCCCTCATAACCTCATGGTCCAGCGCATCACGCAGCTCTAGCATCCTTCCACAACATTACATTCGCCAATCTCACAACCGGTGATTCCCATGCTCGTCGCCGCCCCCCTCTCCCTCCTCCTCGCCGTCGGCATCGCCCCCCTCCCTGGCCACAGCAGCAGCAGCAGCAGCAGCAGTGAAACCAAAACGTACCACTGCCTTGGAAGCCCTCTCAGTGAAAGTATCAGTACGTTAAAGTTATGGAACAAAATGACGTACTGCAGAGCACAGAGGGTACACGTGTACCCAAGGCTATCGCGCTGAGCAATGACAGGCACGTCATGACACCTCATGATGAAAATGGAGCTCCATTGCTGCCTTGCATAATTTGCATAGCGGCCTGACAAGCATTGGCAGGTGATGATAGAGCTCGCCGGGCACTTGTACCCGACACTTGCGGTTTGGTGGACCAAACCGTTTGGTGGACCAAACCGTTTGGTACACCAAACCGTTTGGTACAGTGTCGGTCTTACGGTGTACGTGCAGAGGCAGGGAGTCGCATGTGTCTGCTCAGAATGATGATGCTCCCCTGTCCCGTTTCAACCGTGTCGCTGCCTGCCCGTCCATGTCATCGTACGCAGCTGACTGTGCTGGAAGCTGAAAGGTGAAAGCTGTCTCTTCAAGCCTATGCACATTGTTCCAGTCTATGTTAGAGACACGTACATTTTAAACCTGCTTTATTATCAATTGCAACCCAAGGCAATTGCCAAGTTGGGTTGTAATAGTAGGCATTGTAATAATCAGGCATTATAGGCCTTGTTGGTTGTAATGACAATGGAAGCATTGATCTTGTGCTTAATATAAAGAGGGTGGAATGAAATTCAAATGTTTTTGCAAAAGTGAGTATGGGTTGTAATGTACGTGGCTCCACGCTATCTGTCAACAAGTACAATTTACACACACCATGAACTTTCTGATGCGATTGTTAACATACAAGCGTATTTATGACGCATGCGTTTACACATAAGCTATGTGCATTTTAAGTTGTGAATTAATGCTAAAGAACAGAAGCAACAGATGTTACAACGCTTAATATCATTGTGAGGGCAATCGAAAGACAAATAGAGCCTAACTTGGCGGTGATCCAATGTAATGTTGAACTGCTTGAGGGTGTGTGGCCACTATGAGGCTGAGGCTCTACTTTGAACCATGTCAGGTTATTTCAAATAATGCCATTGATAGAGGACAGCTGTAGTAAGTAGTAACGGTCTGCTTACATTAACGGCTAGTTACAATATTGTTGAGTTCAATTAAATACATTGCAACCGTTTGATGTAACAACTCTATATTGATAGAATGTACATGAAGACAACAAATATAATAACAAGTTGAGCAATTGATCAGTTATTTGAGAATGTAAGGGAACGCAATGTGCATGCATTGTGATATCCGAGCGGCTACTCACATTGTCGGATATGTTAGCAAATGTTTATTGTGCATATTATATAGTAAGATGCATACGGCCAGCTGATATAAGCTGACCGCAAGCACAAAAGCGTATGCGTGTGCATGCAAATCTGCACGCGTGTGTGATGTGTGAGATAATCCATGTATAGAAGCAGCAAAATTGCGTGGCATAACGGCGATTGCTACTTATAACATATCAATAGTAACTATTGCGTCTTCATATATAACTTTTTGGATACAACATCTTAGGTGTAAGCTACACATATGCGCTTATAATAGCAAAATTGTTGTATAAGAGGAGCGACATGTCCTGCATATGTCCCACATGCAGCGATTGCAGGCAGCGGGTGGCTCATGTCATACAGCTGCAAGCACTAATAATATCCAATGAGTTAAAGCTTTGCCGGGTGCGGTATTAGTAACTTCAATCCTTTCCGTGACGAAAGCGTGCAACTATGAAAAGTGTGCTGCCAAATGAACAATGTTACGCCTCAACGCAAATAAAGCCTATAGTCTACATTTTTCAAGGGTTAACACACATGTGTAGTTCAACAAAAGGCAAGCGAGCCTTCGCTTCATGACCGCTGAAGAGACCCACACCACAGCCCTTGAGACGGTGCCAGTGGCAGCGTGCCACCCATGCAACAGGCTGGCTTGTACGGACCTAACCGGCCAGCAACGCCGACCTGCTCCGGTCTGTGCTCTACAGATGGTGAGTCATGTGACGTGACTCATGTTTTGAATCACAACTTGTCAGTCTGGGAGCAGGAGGGGTTCCCATGGGGCAATAGTTAACTGAGCAATGTCAGTGTTTTGCTGCGTGTGTCGCCGACGACTGACATGGATTGTTCACAGTCTGTCGATACAGACAGAGGCGGATGGGTCGACCTGTGTCGATGGTAACACAGTGTGACAATTGGAGTGCTGATCGCCTTTTTGAATTTTGGACTACTACCCACCCTGTCGCCCAAACGGTTCCACGAGCGATGCTTGTCGACGTTGATGGACCCAGACTCTCACGGTTTCAAAACGTCGAATCCGCCCCTGTCGACATTGACACAGCCCGCCGTTCTGAGCACGACGACGTTGACACAGCCAGAGTCCCCGTCGCACAACGCGTCAAATCGGCGACAAAATGAGTTACCGAGAACCCCTCGGGCTCCCAGACTGTTGTGCACTTGTGTGATGCCATTCGACCAGCCACATCATCCAGCCAGAACCTGAGACTGGGGCCTTCGGGCATGGTGACCGGCAGGACTCTTGCATTGTATACCCAGACCGGCAGCACTACCGCTGAGCCACCGGCCAGACCCCTGGCCGCCAGGGGCAAGCTTCCAACCGTCGCGAAGTGGCGGAAAGTCGTTTCTGGCGCGCACGCAACGAAAAATTGGAAACACGGGAAAGACAATTGGCACCGGATTCATTCGCGCCACAACGGCAAGAAATTCTCAATTAACCGCAGGCCCAGCTGCGAATGGGCTGTTAACCACGTTGACTACCGATATCTAGACCTCTGTGGTGTCCACCAGCTTTGAAAAACGTGACATCGCTGTGACATGGTCGAGTTAGATGCAGTAAACTGTCGTAGATCTTAGCTGGCTTGCCAGCCCAGCAGTAAGGGTGTAGTCGGGATTGGTGCCGTGATGGGCGGTGGAGACGGTGGCAGCGTACGTCCAGGGGTTGAGGAAAGCGCAAGGCTCATGCTCAGGTCGTAAGCAGGACCTTTCTTGTGCATGGGAGTGTTGGCGCCGATGGCGGTGTGCAGGCCAGGCAAGAGCATGTCGCCGCCGCCGCCGGTGTCGGCAGCTCCTGCACCTCCTGGAACAGCTGGGGGTCCGAAGCGAGAGAGGATTATGGCTGGAGATGTGCTGCCGCTCCCGCTTTGGTTCACGAACAAAACGTTTATCGTCCTGTTTGTTGTGGCCTCGTACTACTTGCTGAGGCGCTGGCGAGAGAAGATCCGTACCTCTGCACCGTTGCACATACTCACCTGGATGGAGTTGCTAGCCATTATAGCCGAGCTTGGGTCATTCATTTATCTCATAGGATTCTTCGGCATAGCGTATGTACAAAACATCATCTCTAAGCACGCCGACGGCGAGGACGTTGATGAGCACAGCCACCATGAGGTCAGTTCGATTGCGTGCATGTTAATTGCTCAATAAGTAGTAGCCGGTTGTGTGCAAGATTTACATGGTCTGTCTGCAATCTGTACATAGCGATTCAGCTTGACTAGAGTGTTTTCAGGAGCCGCACTTGCAGAAGCACACAGTGGTCTTGCCACCTGCACGCAAGCCACTTCAACTTGACGGACGGCCTTTGCGCGAGCAGTCTGATGAGGCTCTTGCATGCGCTGTGCATGACGGGCACGTGCCCTCACACTTGTTGGAGAAGGAGCTTGATGATTGCACGAGAGCTGTGCGCGTCCGCCGGCGAGCAGTTGAGCTTAGCACAGGCAGGAGTTTAGAAGGAATGCCAATAAGTGGGTTCGATTACCGCAGCGCTCTGGGTGCCTGCTGTGAGATGGTAAGTGAACAACTGTTGCATGGGTTGTGCATGCTCATCTGTATGCACATTGCATTTTCTTGCTCCTTCTTCTGTGGCTAAGCTTCAATTGTTTTCTTTTCTCCCGCTCTGCAGGTGATTGGCCATGTGCAAGTGCCAGTTGGGGTTGCTGGGCCTCTTAGATTGGATGGGGAAGACTTCATAGTGCCAATGGCAACAACAGAAGGGTGCCTTGTTGCTAGCACAAACAGAGGTTGCAAAGCAATAAGTGCCAGCGGGGGCGCAAGGTCTTTCTTGACAAGGGATGGCATGACCAGGGCGCCTGCCGTGCGCTTTGATTCAGCGGCAAGGGCGTGTGCATTGAAAGCATATGTTGAGAGTTTGGACAACAGAGCAGCAATCGCAGCTGAGTTTGATTCAACCAGCAGGTACCAGCTGTACTCTATACATGCATCGTGCACATGTGCATGCAAGCTGGGCAGAATCTGTTGGGGAATGCAAGGCATACAAGTATAGTCTCCAATACAATTTGTTTTGCAGGTTTGCCAGATTGAGTGGTGTAAAGGCAACAGTAGCAGGACGGACCGTTTACTTACGGTTGGAAGCTTTCACTGGTGATGCCATGGGGATGAACATGGTGTCCAAAGGTGTCAACAACGTGCTCAAGTACTTGGGTCGGGTGTTTCCCGACATGGAAGTGGCCTCCATATCAGGCAACTTTTGTGCGGACAAAAAGCCAACTGCCATCAACTGGATTGAGGGCCGCGGCAAGTCTGTCATCTGTGAAGTCGTCATCTCCGGCGATGTTGTTCGCTCAGTGTTGAAGACAACAGTTCAGGACCTCGCTGAGCTCAACCGAGTGAAAAACTTGATGGGATCTGCCATGGCCGGTAGCATCGGTGGCTTCAACGCACATGCAAGCAACATTGTCACAGCCGTCTTCTTGGCTACTGGCCAGGATCCCGCACAAAATGTGGAGAGCAGTAACTGCATGACTCTTCTGGAACCTACCAATGGAGGCAGGGATCTGCACGCATCTGTCACCATGCCTTCCATTGAGGTGAGCTTGTTAATACTCAGGTGTGTCTTGACATGTCAAGATTGCACGCAAACGCCCCCTTACTATTGTGGTATGCTCGACAGGTTGGCACTGTAGGAGGGGGCACTATCTTGGCATCACAGGGTGCAGCACTGGAGTTGTTAGGGGTGCGAGGGGCAGATCGGGAAAACCCGGGTGCAAATGCACAGAAATTAGCTCGGATTGTGGCAGGTACAGTTCATGTGTGCTTGTGCTACTCTTTTTCAACATGTCTGTGAGCCCTGACACTCATGCTTATAGGTGCTGTTTTGGCGGGTGAGCTGTCTTTAATGGCGGCGTTGACAACAGGCGACCTGGTCAGGAGTCACATGAAGCTGAACAGGTCCACGGTCAACATGCAAGCACTTGTAGCTGAGCAGGCGTGCAAAGAACGACCGTAGGAGTGGCTGCACGGCATAGGCGTAGACTGCACCACCACCAACTTGTACAGAATATGCACCCACAGTGAGCACAGTCTGCTCAGCGAGCAGTGTGAACTATTAGTCATGCTTGTCCCAGGCATGGTTAATAACTGACAAGATTTGTCAATTGGTGTGTCATGGGCATGCTGCTGTGTTACCTGGCAAACCATACAACCGTAGTGCCAACACTTGAACTTGTTGAACAACGCTTGAGAGTATTCAATAGTCCTCATAGTCATGTTCAGTTTAGTTATTTCTGCAGTGTGGGTACAAAGCTGCAAACCCGTGGCAATGTGTTGCATACACAAAGAATGGAGCTGGTCCAAATGTGATGACACTGTAGGGTTGCGTTAAGTACACCACGTTCATCAGAGTGTAGAACCTAGATTGCAAATGTCATCAGTTGCTTCTGCATTACATAGATTGTCTACGAGGGCACTGGGCTGCTTTGCGCAAAACCAGCCACTCCACCTGGACTGGTCACCATCCACATGTTGACAATGTTTTCGATCCTGCAACCGCTGCAAGCATCGGCCCACTGTGCGGATGAAGGTGTGTTTGCGTGCTGGTTGCCTCATGGCAACGTGCTTGATTTTGCTGCATGGTGACAAAGGAATGTCCCTTCCTGCCGCATGTAACGTAATCGTCGGTCGTTACTTTGCAGCGACTGCTATCTGCCTGCACACCAGTCGACAACTACCTGCTACTGTAACTGAGCTGATGGAGGCATTGCTCAGAAGTGTACCGAGCTAAGTAGGTTGAAACAATCGGCTCTTGCTCCTACCGTGTGTGTTGTTGAAATGGATGTGTGCTATGGTGATGTGCCCCTCATGCAAGCTGATGCAAGCGTGCGTGTGTATGCGGACACGTGTATGCACTTGCTGATGTGCGTGCTTGTGTGCGCTGGAGTGTGATTGGGGGTTTGGGTGTGCATCCAAGCCTGTGCGTGTGCAGATATGCGCACGTGAGAGTGTGCACTTGTCCGCACACAGCACCAGTGATCCACATGCAACACCCAATCTGCCATGTTCCAATATAGCAATCGAGGACACACCCGCACATGCGTGTACACACGCACGCATGCGCGCATAGACGCGCATACGCACGCACACACGCACACATGCAGAGGCTGGTGATGTGCACCAAGACAATGACCGTCTGCTGCAAGCTCTGCTGCATCACAAACAACAGAACCGCGGCAGCCTCGACACCTGTAAGCGACCTTGCACTCAGTGTTTATGCAGCACACCCTTCCTCGATCTCACGCAGCTTGATGCACCTCCACTCAACAGACTTGCCCGTTTTCTTGCCTCGTGTAGCTGCTGCTTGACGTCACTTACAACACTGTCATGGCCGGTGATGGTGCGCTCGACACCATGAAGTCCTCCTTGCCAACACCAGTGGTGCCTTTGAGCCGTCCGTCACTTTGGCCCAGTGCTTGAGTCTCATTCAGTTGCAGGCGGCCGTGCTCAATGGCTACCTTCGCCAATCGCTGCAGCTTGTGTCAAGTCGCCTGCATGTGTGACGAAGCGTTCGTCGTCAGTGTGCGCGTACGCGTGCATGTGTCCGTATGTGCGCGTTTGCGTGTCCGTATGTGCGATACCTGCTTGCGCTCATACAGTGCACTTGCACGAGAGCGCGCGCGCGCGCGCGCGCGCGAGAGAGAGAGAGAGAGAGAGAGAGAGAGAGAGAGAGAGAGAGAGAGAG
>RHPI01001616.1:628723-660346 GCA_009103225.1 Chlorokybus atmophyticus | reverse complement strand
AAAAAACTAATAGCAACTAAAGATTGTAATTTTTGTAGGCCAATAGCTTGAGAGATTGACAAATTATTTAATTTTGGGATTACTAATTGTGGTTTTAATATTTGCAATACTTTTTCACGTTCTTTTCCAATATTGGTCATTTCGATTAAAGAAAGATCTTTAGATTTACTCATTACTACGTTAAAAGAAAGTTGTTTCTTATACTCTTCTATCCAATTTTCAATGAAATCCTCTTTGAGACCAATACAATTTTGCAGCCCTTCTTTAGCTTCTTCACTTCTTGCATTCAAAGACTCTTCTATTTCTTTACCAAAGGTTTGGTAAGTAAGAAGAACAAAACCAAAAAAACTGAGCGCAACCAAAATGTCTTCATTAAAGACTTTGATCCTTTTGGAAGTTGAAACAGTAAAAAGGAGGAGACCAACAATTACCATTATACCTGTTTCCCGATTCCAAAGATTTTTCACAAATTTTCCCTTTTTTATATTACCCTAACAATCCAAAGATTGTATAATACGAGACCTTATTACACCTGCAATTTCTGTTTTAAAAAGTACAAAGCCAACGAAGTTGCACAATACTTGAAATTAGCAGGCCAAGATACCCCAGCATGCATATATAAGTATAAGACCTTGAAAAAACAGTCTACAGATTAGTTTATCCACCAATCGACTGACCTCCGTGCACACAACAGCATGAGTATTAGGGGTACACGCCTGTCAGGTTGCAGCTCAGCTTCAAGATGGACGTGTGGGAAGACCATTGCGGAGACGCAATGCGACGAGTGTTGGCTCTGATCAAGCAATTGACGTTGGTCTCGATACTGTTTCGTCCACGGACGGGTGGTTGCCACGCAGGACGCGACAGGTGTTGGCCCATTATCATGTGCATGCACTGGACGCAAACAGAACCAGTGCATGCGGCGTTTGTGTGCTCAATATCGTAGCGTAGCAGTGCGTGATCCACTGCACGCACAAGTTGAGCTGCGGGTGGGCAGCAACAATTATACTGCAGCTGACACTTGTCGTCTGTCACGAGAGCGTGGACAAGCAACATACTAACTTGCTGACGCTGTGGTGTATTTTCAGGTGAACCTACTACTGGCATTGTTGTTGCATAAGTTGCCTTGTTGAGCGCGCGCGTAGGAAGCCAGCCCCTAGTCTAGTTTGGTGTTTGTTGCCTTGTTGTGTTAATGAAGTTGTACAGGAAATGCGCAACACGTATGTGTGCCTTGCCTACTGTGCTTTGTGACGGGCTGGTTACCTCAATACTATACCCTATGTGTGTCACACAACTACTTATCGCCCGCGCAACTATGTCTGTAAGTGGGACCAGTCCCATCTCGCATGTACTTATTATGTGTAACCTCAAGTGTGATGCAAGTAAACACACGTGCGTCCAATAGTGTTACAGCCACCAGCAACAACAGTAACACAATTCGGGGCAACATCACAATCACTGACGGTGTCATCAATCGGCGCTGTAGTATGCGCAACTAGCTGACAGCCAATGCAGCAAAAACTGTTCTCCACCACGAGTCTTCTGCTTGGTCTTCCTTCCAGTTCTTGATGATGACTAGCTGCGTGGGAACTGCGAGAACAACCAGTGTTAGAAGAAAGAAGGGCGACCTTGTGTAGTTTTATTCAAAGCGGAAGGCCTGGATGCAGCACACACACATAGCAGCAGCAGTCAACCCTCGCAGCTCTTCCACAACATGTGTCACACAAGAGGGACCACTCACTGTGCCTGAATAACTGAACAAGAACTGACTATAATGCATAAGATGATGACCAGCTGACCAATGCACACTCTGTTTGGCGACTGGACAGAGCCGCAGAACACAATCATGTTGCCACAGACATTCACTTCACAAACACATCACCAGCACCGGCATAGACTTAGTCCTTCAATATGCATTTAACGTGCTTGGCCACAGCGTGAGCCTTGGTATAAACCGACTGATGCACAACCAACACATAATTGTGACCACACACGCAATGTGTGCTCAGCCATGCGACTCACCTCAACTGCATAGTGTGCAACAGGAGCAATACCTGTTTGCTGGCACACTCCCTTGACAGTCACTGTAGAACGTGGACAAGGCTATTGAATTAGCAGAGTTGAGAAAGGTCGCCAGGGACTTGCTTATAGATACACATGTGCGTGAGCATCACGCACACACTTGCTGGCACGCGCACACGCTGAGTGCGCATTCAGATTCAGAAGACGCGCTGGCTTTGGAAAGGGACGCCAGAAAAAACAAGGAAGACAACAACGACGAAGAAGAAGAGGAAGAAGAAGGAGAACGCATATCTTCATGTATATCTGCAGCTGCTAGTTCTTGCCCTTGTCTGCGGTGCAGGCATGCTGTTACATTATGCTTTACTCACAACACATGCCAGAGTGACAGTTGCATGATGCTTGCCTTCTTCCTCCTGCGGCGGGAACAACTTCCTGATTGCGCGAAGTTGCTTTGCAGAGGTAGCGGTGATCAGCATATCATCTTCACCGTTGAACACATCCACGGGGATGTCTCGCGCAAGTGCCGATGTTGGACGCTGAAATATCTATAGATTGAAGTTCAATATGGGGTCACATAGGAAAACGAGATGAAAACACCAACAATAGCAGTAACCGCATGGACTTTGCTCACCGCATTGTTCTCCAACATTGAGCTCACGGCACGTGTCTTGTTTGCACCGGGCATGTCCCGTTGGAGTGATGCACGTGAGACCGCACCAAACCGGGAGTTGCTCAGCTGTTGGTAGATGAACTTGGCTTGTTCACTTGTCCAATCGGCTGGGAGATGCGCTGAGAGGGGCATGTCTACATGGACAAAACAACCAACCAGATACATGTCACCNGAGAGAGAGAGAGAGAGAGAGAGAGAGAGAGAGAGAGAGAGAGAGAGAGAGAGAGAGAGAGAGAGAGAGAGAGAGAGAGAGAGAGAGAGAGAGAGAGAGAGAGAGAGAGAGAGAGAGAGAGAGAGAGAGAGAGAGAGAGAGAGAGAGAGAGAGAGAGAGAGAGAGAGAGAGAGAGAGAGAGAGAGAGAGAGAGAGAGAGAGAGAGAGAGAGAGAGAGAGAGAGAGAGAGAGAGAGAGAGAGAGAGAGAGAGAGAGAGAGAGAGAGAGAGAGAGAGAGAGAGAGAGAGAGAGAGAGAGAGAGAGAGAGAGAGAGAGAGAGAGAGAGAGAGAGAGAGAGAGAGAGAGAGAGAGAGAGAGAGAGAGAGAGAGAGAGAGAGAGAGAGAGAGAGAGAGAGAGAGAGAGAGAGAGAGAGAGAGAGAGAATACGGACCTGCGTCGATGCTCTTAAGACAATGCGCAAAGGTCGTGAAACTCGCAATGGCCCCCATATTGCCGCCACATGCAGTGTACACATCAGGCCAGCTACTCTGCATCCAACCGTGATACATTCCTTGGCTCAATGGCACGACACATCTCAGCAAGTCAAAATGGAAGCGAGCATGCAAGGGTGCGTGCATGTGTGGTACACCCACCTCAGTGATGAAGAGCTCCTGGTTGTCAAAGGACGGAACAAGCTTTGGCAATACAACTTCCTTGTAGAATGCCTCCGCCTCGTTTTCAGTTAGGTCACCAATGACTGCGACTTGGTGTGCATCGGGCAAATCTGCATAAGCTCAATAACATCAGCTATCACTCACAGCCAAGGTACTGAACATCAATGCTGCACTACAACTCACACTCTTTCAGCCAGTCCAAGAAGAAACCCTCAGAGGACACGAGAACAACATGCGCCTTGTGGCGAGCTTCCGTCGTGATGTGGACAAAGAACTGAAAGATCCGTTGCAGGGAGGCAACGTTATCACCTTTTCGCCAATCTGCCATCACGTCCGCCTGATCGATGATGATGCAAGGATACAGCCCAACACTAGCCTCCAAATTCAGTAGTGTGGGCACATCACTCAAAGGCATCGGTTGGCCTCCAAGTGAAGCAGACAGCGTTTGCAGCACAGTGCTCAAATAAAACTGCGGTGAGTCTGTAAGCTTAGCCTGTGCTTCTTCAACGGGTAGCATCTTTGATAGCTTCAACTTCTCCATTTCTGGTAAAGAACCCCAAAACCTCGAGCGTTGTCTCAACATGTTTGCAAATGCGGCGGGGTTTATCGATGCCACGAACTCTGCTCGCATGGAAAAGTAGTCAACTCCTGGCATGTCAGCCCTGAGATAATGGTGGTTCACGATGGACTGAAGCTGCTTGAGAAGCCTTGTCTTGCCGCCGTTCCTTGGACCAACCAACACCTGTCACAGCATATGAGAACCAACAAACTTGTCTAGTTCAGGAGGACACCTCAACCAACAACCAGCTTGTTGCACAGAAAACAGCACAACAAACAATCTGCCTCTACCATTTCAACAATAGCATATTTAGCAAATCTGAGACACAGCATGGATGCACAACAGTGCTCACCAATACGCTGGTGGGCTTTTGTTGAAGGTGAGAAAGCAAAAATGCCAACTCCCTTTCGCGGTAGAATGTAGCCTTTGGAACTTGTGCTGCCTGCTCATCATTTTCATTGCTCAATCAGGAAGCAAGTACGCCATGCCTGCCTACCAATGCCAGAAGGCCAAACAGGCAGGACAATGCGCACAGTAGCATAAATGAATATGATGTGGGCACATGTGCACCTGGCATTTCAGCTGCAAATGCTGCAAGTGTCGAGGGTGCGAGCGGCGTTGTGGCGTGCGAACAAGTGGATGGAATGGGAAGGCTGCCGGGTGCAAGCGAGTGTGAAAGAGCCTCTTTGCATGCGAAGCCTTAGCGCGTGCTATCTGGTTCGGCTTGCATGGGGTTGGCAGTGCATAAGACACATATGTGTTAGCTCGCATGCTGAAACAAGAACAGAACAACAGTCAGTGAAGGCACAGGCAAATTGGGAGTGTGGGTGATGGTAATAGCAGGCGACACTAACACACGTACCTGCAGGCTGTTGTCACTTGGGTTAGCATTGATTGTGAGTGTCTTGTCCGTCTCTCAAGGCTGCTTGCCCAATGACCTATCCTACACCAAAGTGTTGCGGTCAAAAAATGGCCGAATGTGTTTGAACTGGCCTTAGGTGCCCGTAGATGTACATGCGGCAAGCTTCTCGGCACAGGTTATGCTTGCTGCTGCACAATGGTTGGAACATGCAGACAAGTTGTATGTGTTGCACTGCATTGTCATTTACAACACAACGCACGACACACAGTGCTCATACACAGTGTGAAAGAGTCTTTACCGTTGTTCCTGCCTGAATGGACAGACTCACATCCTTGCGCAGGTGACGTCGCATTTGTGTTGCAGACTTTTTGGACGAGCCTTCAGTGGGAATCCTGATCCTCCTCCGTCTCGTCCTCCTCCTCCGCCACCACCGCCGCCGTGTGCAGCGCCCGGTTGCGCCTGGACCAGGGCCGGAACAACTCTGTCAGAGCATGATGATGACTGAAGAAGCCAGTATCGGTAGCGACAATTCATTAACGGAATTGCCTTCCTGTCACTTGCCCGGTTAACGGTACGCGACGACTCCATGGTAACTGCTAACTGCAAGTTGTGTATGCTAGACCTTCAGAGCCTTCAAACAGCCACCAGTGCTTACGCCCTCGGTTGACACGACGGCCACCTCCAGCGGAGGACTGGCAAGGCGCTTCGCTGGCAGAAGTACAGAGCGCTTGGCATCTACTAAGGGCCAGCCCAGCGCCTACAGTACCACCATTACCACTAACTTCACTCCTCCACCAGCCTACTTGTGGTGGTTGTTAGTGACCAAGTTAGTTAGCTAGGCCGGGTTGAGGGGCTTGCAACAGGCTTTGGCCTTGCATGAATAAAACGGTAAGCGCTCCTCCTCCCCTAGGCGGTGGCGACAACTGCGCCCACCCACCCCCACCCGCCCCGGTCTCCTTGCCTGCCTGCCTGCGTGTGTAGGACTGTTAGTGGACTGTTGTGTTTGCGAGGGTGTGCATGTGTGTGTTCGTTCTGTCCAATGGCCCCCTCCCACTCAGAGCAAGACAGGTTGTTGCCAAGGCTTAGGCCAGGGCTGCAGGTGAGTTTGTGGCTCCCCTTCCCCCCCCGGGGGGGGCCCTAAGCGCAGGGGCCATGAGCGCACACTCGCACCAGCAGGCACGCAAATGCACAGAGAGGCACACGACCATGCACACCCACACACCCACACGCATGCGCACACGTGCGCACACATGCATGCGCAGCAACTCTTCTTGCGCACCAGCGTCTTCACCTGCCGCACACATGCATGCGCAGCGGCTGTTTACACAAGGCCCCTCGGCGTCTCTGGTTTCTAGTCTCTTCCTGTCCATTGTGTCATTGCTTCCTGCCTGCATCTGTTGTCACCGCTCAGCACCAGCAACCTTGCATTGGAAGCATGCTGCATATCTTTTCAAAATGCTTGTCTTCTCGAGCACGCCTTTCGGGGCTGCCATTGCGCATTCACAACGTTTTGGTGTGCGGTAGACCATTGTCAATGTGCATTGGCGGCCGATCAGCAGCAGCATTCAGACACGCGCGAAGTATGTCGATACAATTACAATTAGAAGCGATAGGTTCGGGTATGTGGAATTGACGCCATCCCCTTTATTACTCCAATCCCCATTTGCGTTTGCTTTTTTTGATGGGTGCTTCTCTAACGGTTTCCTAAGATCTGTTGGCTATCAGCAAAATGCCAGTCCTGCACGTCCATACTCACGCCCTCACCTGAGTTGCCGGGTGCGCAGTTATGCAGTCCTTGAAATGCAACAAGCACTTATCTGCTAGCCGCGCTTATTTGACTTTCGCGCATAGCCAAGCCCGGCAAACGGCCTAAGGTTTACTGTGATGCATAACAGCAGGCAGCGGAAGATTTAAAGCCTGTCTACAACCGAGCGAAAAGATCCCGGACTAACAGAAGGAAAGCGCTAAAACATTTTACAACAAGGTTGCACTTCAAAAGCTGCGCTCCTCCTTGGTTCAAGACTAGTTAGCCCACAACGAGGTTGCTTCAAAAGCGGTTACAACCGAAGGAGAGCGCTAAAATATTCTACAAAGAGGTTGCACTTCAATAGCTGCGTGTTTTTTTTAGCTAAGAAGGAACGCAGCTTTTTAAATGCAACCTCGTTGTAAAATGTTTCAACGCTTTCCTTTAGTAAGTCACCAATGACTGGGAGTTCATCTTAAACGAGGTGCATACAACTTCAAGAATAAGTGTTGTGACAAAAGCAGTTGTTACTTTATGTAGGTCATTTCCTTGTGCTTTTAAACTTGACCCCAACTATCATAATTGCTTGTAGGAAAGTTGGTGTGTTGTGTTCAACACATGTGGTGGCAATATGGGAGCCATGTTGAGATTCACAACATATGCCTTGAATTGCGGGGATCTTTGCTCAGGTATGTATCTTTCTGTCTCTCCCCATTCCTTCCTCCCCCGCCGGCCCCGTGCGGTGGGTCCTTGCATTTGCGTGTGAATGCTCTCTCCTACTAACCAATGATGCTGTAGCTGTCGAGGAATGGGAAGGCGCAGCTACAGATCTGGTGGAAGATGCTGTCGATGTCATTGCGAGGTGCTAAGCGCCCGGTACACAAACTTGGCTTGCGCATTGCTCCATTGAGGTGGGCCACGTGCTTTGCTCGGCATGTTGACGTCGTGAACTATGCCGTTAGCATGCCAGCAAAGCACGTGAACCATCGCGATGGAGCACTGATCAAGCCAAGTTTGTGTAACGGGTGCCTAGCAACTCGCGCCGCAGGGCAGTTTTGCGTGCAACAATGCACAAAGACATGCGTTCTGAGCAGACTCAGGCCTTGCGGTTAATGGTCGTGCATCATGCGGTGAGCTAATGTACACTTGTTGCTGTCAATATTTGCTCTAACTCTTGCTGTGTGACCTTAACCTAACTCTTGTCCGCAAGTGTTTTAAAAGCCGATATCCACATTAGCGGAGAACATTTCATTCAATGCTCTCCCCAATTAAGGGATGCCGATTACCGCCTCTTCTGCAGCCCACCTCTGTGCAATAAAGAAGTTGTTTCCACCTATCACACAAGATCAGCAGACTGCAAGTAATGGCAAGTTGGTTATGATAGGTTAGCACGTTCCTGTAGTGTAGGGCTGGCTGAAGAATGCTCTCCGGCGGATAAAGCATGTGCATTGTGGTGTCCCTAGCTTGATGCACGTTCTGCATGTACGTGCCAGTATGTGTGTGCGCGTGTGCATCGGTGCTGGCGCGCACACATGTATATCTGTGTGCATACACATGACTTCATGTGGCTGGAGAATAGCACCTCATGTGTAAACGCTTCCTATGACAAATAATATTGTGACAAGTTTTCCTAGTCACTTGACAGACTGCATGAGCAGCATACGCTGCTTGAAACACGAAAGTTGAACATTGCTGCCGCGTTTCATCTATCCATTGCCTGTGTTCGATTCATTGTTGCAAACATGCACCTCATGCACACATGCGTGTATTTGCATGCATGCGCCTCGCAAAGTTGCCCAGAGATGTCCATCACCTGAACATGCAATGGGACAAACTTACATTCCACAACCATGCAATTTATTGCACTTTGCGCAACAATGGCGATTGAATATATAAGTGTTTGGTTGGTCAGCTGATGGTTGCCATCAGCGATTGTTGTGCTTTGCAACCAGTTTTGTGTGGCTGCGCAGGCAATGAATATGCGGAAGTATTTCTGTAAGCTTGAGCGTCGAGACCAAGTCATGTCTGCATAGCAATGATGATGTGCTTAATATGACCATCAGTTGCACAGTGTGCATTGGGCACGACGACATAATGTGTATATAAGGGGTATGGTACGGTGGCAGCATGCATGGTGTGGACAATGCGATTGGCATGCATCAGCACAAGCATACACACGCTTTACACATCAAATTTAACCACCGGGCTAGTTCTATGGCTGCTTGCTACATTATACCAATGCTAGCCCGCCCCGTTAGACATACAAGCATGCATTCAGTTAGTACCTGCTCACATGGGCGCTGGTCAGTCCGTTGTCAACCACGGCCACAGCTGCAACAGCATCAACATGCAGGACGACTCCCCCCTCTCCCTCCGCTCCCTCTGCCCCCGCCCTCCTCTCAGCCACTACTGCGCGGGCTGCTGCGTGCCGCGGTTGTCAACAACCCTTGCCGCGCAGTGCTCACGTCAGCACTGCGCTGGGCAGGGACCTTTAGGTCGTACGCTGGGGCTGTGCTGCTGTGCTGGTTAGGTGCAGCTGGTAGG
Source organism: Chlorokybus atmophyticus (assembly GCA_009103225.1). Classification (NCBI taxonomy): domain Eukaryota; kingdom Viridiplantae; phylum Streptophyta; class Chlorokybophyceae; order Chlorokybales; family Chlorokybaceae; genus Chlorokybus; species Chlorokybus atmophyticus. Next base: position 651,120 of record RHPI01001616.1, on the reverse strand, counting down.
GTTGGGTGGTGGGGTTGGTTGTGTGTACTCAGTGCTAGCAGCGCGTGCTGTATAATTAATGTTTGAAGGGTACGGATGTTAGGGAACCCACAACACGCTATGCTTTGCTGGAAATATCAGTTGTTTGTTGTTCCATTGGTGGCGTTTTACATGAGCAAGGATGGGCACGTTGTCCGTCAAAGTAAAATCTAGTCTTAATGAATCTCGCAGCATCCACTTTGTCAAGCTTGGTTGAAGTCTGGGTCAAGGCGCTGCGATAGATGCAGTTGGGGGAATGGACCAACACAAGCTGCACACGCTCAAAGCAAGCAAATAGCTCTTTAAGGTTTTGCCTGCAAGGGGTGATGGTCAGTGAGCTGGTATTGAGATCAAGCGTTGAGGTCGAGTGACCTGTGAAGGGCCTCAGGAGTGACCCATCTGTGATGTGTACTTTCAGACAATCACCGCTACCGCGCCTCTGTTTAGTGATGCGAACTGCGCGTCCCTCACCCCTTCGGCGTAGTGTGGGCCTTCAGCCTGCAGTTGTGGCTAGGGCGCGCGGGCACACATGTGCGCACGCACACATCCCAATCAACCGTCAAACATGAACACAGCAACGGCATCTCATCCCCCCTCCACCATAGCGTCCTGTGCAGCCTGTGGCACCTCACTAAACATGAACTGTTCTTGATACTCCACAAGGAACTGCGTCGATCGCTTGACGTCTACAAACATGGAGTACACCCGACTGATGTCCTCGATATCAACCTCCGTGCCTTTTCGCCTCTGACAAACGAGCGCGGCCGCGGTGATGAGATGGATGGCGTAGCGCAACGAGGTCTCGTGGCCGATCTTAGTTAGCAACTCCCTTGCGTCATCCGTCATCTCAACATCCTCTTCTTCACACCTGTGAGCATATCATAACACAACTGCTGTTAGACCTTCCTCATGTCAGCATTGACTTGACACCATATATAGCGTGTATGTGGTATTGTTGTGTCACACACCTGATATCGAGGATCTGTCGGATCTCCTTTTCTTTGTAAGGTTGAGTGGAGATGATGAGCAGCCTGTCGAGGAGATCGATGGGGATGCCGTGAGGACTCTTGTAGTCGGTCCCTCGTATCCTTGTTATGCCTCTGCACCAACATGTCATTTGAATACCAATGCTGTGCATGCCATGTGGTTGAAGGCACACAGCTGTGCATGTTACCTGTTGGTTGCCACCACAAGGATTGGGCTCATCTCGTTCTCCAGAGCTCTGTTGAGGAACGAGAAGCACTCGATGTCCAACATGTGCACTTCGTCAATGAACAGCACGCCCGGGACGATCTCCGCCTTGCCCTCCTCCCGCCACTCTGCAACCTGCAAACAAGGACACAAGTTGTGTCACATGACGGAATTGTCTTTGCCGTTGTCAAGCAAGCTGTCGACCCAAGTGAACGAGTTAATGCGCACCTTGGTGTCGATCTGTTCTCTCACTTCTTGCCTGATTTCACCAGTATCCCCCGCGAACAATGCAAGGAACCCCTGCAACATATTACTTATTGTCATTGACTGATCCAGGTATTTACAACAAACGTATTTTATCATTGTCAATGAAGTACGCACCTGTGTTCTGCTGTTGATCACGTCGATCTCATGCAACGTCACCACATGCACAACCTCTTTCCTTTTCTGCGTACACAACACAAGTCAGTCACATGAAACTCGCCACAACCAGACGCGCTTGTACAACCGCACACCTACTCACCCATCCACCCACCCACCCCCACCCACCCATAGGCACACATACCCACCTGCAGCTCTCCTTCCGGACACTGCACAAACTTCGTCATCGGTCCCATCGCATCAAAGTCCCTCGACCTCGTAAAGGACCTCCCTAGCCTCGTTATCCTCCCCGTCGCTTTATCAATCGCCACAACATCCCCGCTCTGAACCTTTTCTTTTGTGAGTGATTCGATCATCTTCTGCCCGAGGTCGTACACGGTCTCCATCTCAGTGGTTTTGAGGGTGAGTTTGCCGGTTTTGGAAGCGGTGCCGGATGTGGCGGGTCGGTCGATCTGGATCTCGACAACCTCGCCCTCAATGATCTCGGTCTCCTCTTTGATACGAACGCCGATGGCCTTGCGGAAGGCCTGCACAAGGCAACAGTGTGTNGGGGGGGGGGGGGGGGGGGGGGGGGGGGGGGGGGGGGGGGGGGGGGGGGGGGGGGGGGGGGGGGGGGGGGCGCGTGTGTGTGTCCCTGCGCGCATGTGTGTCTGTGTGTGCGCGCGTGCTTAGCATGCAAAGCCAAGTGACAACACAACCATCTGCTGACCAACATTTTTCAACCGTACCTGTGTGAGCGCCTCTGTTTTCGACATCTCCAGTGAGAATATCTCGCTCCCCGCCATGCTCGCAAACGGCGTCTCCTCCCCGAGCGCTTTGGCCATCCCCATCGCGATGGCCGTCTTGCCCGTCCCCGGCTGGCCCGCCAGCAGGATGCCGCGGCCGGCGATGCGACCCTCGCGGATCATACTGAGGATGATGCCGGCGGCGCGACGGGCGGGGCCCTGAGGGAGGGGGAGGACACATGCAACTGATCAGACATGGACTACTCGCACGCACACACGCACGCACACATGTCAACGCAACACCTACACACGTACACAAGTGTGACTGCATATGTGTGTGTATGTACCTCGATACGCATACAAGGCACATGCACACACATTCACATGTGTGTATGCACACAGGCGCACTACGCATACAGTAAAGTATGCATTGTACATACATGCTTTCATGTTAAGGCACATTCACCACCAACATACACACTGTGTGTTAGGTCAGGTCGTGTCCCTACCTGTCCCACCATGCCCTGCGAGACTGCACGCGGCTCGAGCGCGTCGTCGAGGCCGAGTCCGCGGATGTGACTGTGGGCGCCGATGCGCTCCACGCGTGTGATCTCGCGCAACTCGCCGACCTGTGGTGACAGAAGACACATGCACACACAATCCGTATCACTCAAGCAGGCATGCTTTGCAATGTCAGACACTTCAAACAAACGTTGCAGAATATTGCAAAACAGGAGCTGCTGCTGTGTGCACATGCATGCAGTTCAGCAGCTGCATTACACCGACTGACAAGCTTTATACTCGTGCTAGTGCATGCGGTTGAGGTAGTAGCACGGCAATGCACACATCTACTTGTTGTTGAAGACGAACGCCAATGGAGCGACAACTGAACTACTATATGAGCAAGGAAACAACACAACGACAGAAAAGAGGTCGACAGCAGCCATGTGCACGTGTCATGCGAGCAACTCGCAAGCTTGTTCATGCAAAAATGAGCGCCTTAATCTACAACTGACGTGCGTATGAGACGTCAGCACAGAGTGGAGAAAAATGATGATGGAATGTGAAGTGTTGATACACAGCAGCAATTGCTCCAGGAATTGCTTTTCCATGCTGTGCAAATGTGAAAGTGCTGCTCGTGGTTGCCTTCAACGCAGTGCGTTTTGTGTCACTGGACGACGCATGCGTGCGTTGCTAGTTTTACAGGTTGTTATGATCCTTTCAAGTAGACATCAAAGTAGGATTTAGCAAGATAGGATGGTGAGTACCTTCACGTCTGCCATTGTGGTGACGCCTCTTGATCCCAGGCCTCAGCCAGTCGCAAACAACTAAAACAGCCTCAAACACAAAAGAGTATAGCTTTTCCACACAAGAGTCCAACGACCAAAAGAGCTACCCAGCAAACGCTCAAGCAACCAGTCAGCTACCTAACGAGCAGGCCACTCCCCCCCCCCCCTCCTCATTGGTGCATGCCGAACGCTTTCTTCCGCACTTTTGTTTCCCAACAAACCCTAACGGCCAGGGAGAACAATCAGTACGCCGCGCCGACGCTTCGCAGAGAGCAGCACCGTACAAGACATTTAGGTTTAGGGTTAGGGCTATGGTCTTAAATGTGCTTGTCCTCGGTGACGTGAGCGGCGGCGGCGGTGGCAGCGGCAGCGAAGGGTGGTGGGGTGACGGTTTATTGAGCGAGTTAAACTATCTAATTATTCGCTACCACGAGTCAGTGCGTCGCGATGAATGTCGGTGAGATGTTGGGGCCTGGGTTGACCCAAGAGGACCAGGAGAAGATGACGCAGCTGATTGAGGGCATGCAGATGAGGGACAGGTGGGTGCGCATGGGCTGGACGTGTATTCATACCGCATGCACACATTTTTCTTTGCACTGCTGGCCCAATGCATGCGGCCGCTAGAATATTGTCGCGTCCTCTTAGCGTGGGTAGTCTGAAATAGATGCAGTAGCTATAGTTAGTTCTGATGGTGATGTTAAGCCAGTATGCTAGGTCGAAACTGACTGCCAGCAGCTTGTGATGTAGTCTTTGAAGACAGTAAGCGGTGTGCATTCTCGTCGTGCACTTGCAGAGACAACGTGCGCGTCACTAGTGAGCTGTTGTACTATCGTGTTTTGTTCTTTGTTACTTGTGCGCAAGACTCTACAGATGTAGTGCATTGCTCTACTTGATTGTACCAGAGTTGGTAGTCGTTCAGTTCAGACTGAGTGCAAGCAGTGGTGTCTATAGAAAGGAAAGGGCGTATGTTGAATGCACGTTGGAACACCTGACACCCGATGAGACATTGTATTCACAAGCACTGATCCGCACCTTGGTTGATGTTTCATTACACCAGGCTGTAGCACACTAACTTCACACGCTCGCTTCGTCTCTCACTCTACTGTTCTTCTGTGTCTTGTGTTCCCAGTTTACGCATGTACAACTCTCTTGTTGAGCGTTGTTTCAACGACTGCGTCGACAACTTCCGTCGTCGTACTCTCGACAAGGGCGAGGAGACGTGCGTGAAGCGGTGCGCAGAGAAGTTCCTCAAACACTCCGCGCGAGTCAGCATGAGGTTCGCTGAGTTGAATGCCGCAGCACAGAACGGAGAGGCGCAAGAAGGATAGCAATGGGATTGGGGTTGTGGGTTTGGGTTTCGGTTTTGGGCTGGAGAAGCTTATTCACCTGCTGTGATGCTCGGTGCCTAGCCACCTCGTATCAAGCCAGCTTGTGGTGTGCGCTTAGGCGTTGTGGGTGCCATGCCAAGGCACCAGCATTGTTGCACAATTGGCCTTCCCAAAGAATACACAGCGAGGACAGGTGGCTAATTGCTGCTGCTGCTGCATGGGGTATTGGAAGCACGCTGGGTTGGAGCAGTAGTGTTACACAGCATATTGATCTGGCCCAGGCAATGGGCGCCTAGAGGCGCATGTTGCAATGTGTGCTGTGCGGAGGAGCCATTACTGCACGCTACTGCTGCTGAGAGCAGTCTGGATATGCTGTATCAGTGCCGTGGCATGAATACATGCACAGATTGGACTGAATGATGGTGAGAGCAAACACAGACTAAGAATCGTGTTGACAGCCATGCACAAATTATTGGAAGCGGTATGGTAGGGTATTGTGTGGTTGAACGCTCTTGTACAGTAGTTGTGGAGTAGGATTCCTCGTGCATCATGTGTGCCACATTCATTGTCACATGCAAACACATGTTGCTTGTATGCAAAATGTATCTCGGGTATTCATACACAATTGATCACCGCAATCGGCACACATTGAACCACCGGGCAAAATATTATGTTCCACAACACCTCAATCACTATAGTAGCCGGTAACACTACCGCTCACACCCCGTTTGTATATCAACATCCTGTCACCGCTCCTTGTGTCATGTGGAGCTCACTATGCGATTAGCACTTGCAGCGGCCCTACAACACATGCTTCGAGGGCGGGGTTGTGAACCACGCACTACTTATGATGGATCCCAATAGTCGTGTCGTATCTCACACTTCCAAGACGGCTTCAATGTCGACATATTGCCATATTGCGGTTATACAACAATAGACGCGAGGTGATGACGCGCATGGGTAGACAACTTGTACCCTCATTGTGAAGGGCAAACGCGCAGCTGGTGCTACATGCTTCGACTACGACAAGTTTAATGGCGACTTTTTCTGCAAGATTTGTGCGGACGATGTCCGCATGCAAGCGTCTCATTTATTTGCGTGTGAGCGAGAGAAACAGGTTTGGAGTTGTGTTAACAGAGCAGGTGGCAAGTTTTGCTTAATGTGAGGGCTGCACTTGCATATTGTATGAACATGCATACTCCATGTCGTAGTGGATTTGAATGATGCCTCTCAGGAATTGATGCAATAGCTAGCTGCCATTAACATATGCCAAGCGTGCTTTATGTCCAACAGTAAGTGATATAGTAAATCAAGCTATACTTAACGCTGTATTACAATGTTTTGTTTTTATGCGATACTTGGATTTCTAGCTGCAGGATAGTATGACCTCGCTGTGGGCGAGCATAGGAGAGGCAAGCATGCATATAGCATCTTTGCAGCAATTAGCCACATGCTGTCTTCCAAGGTTAACAGCGCCATGCAAATTTGAAGTTTAAACTCTGTAATTTACATAAAAGAACTTCGAACATCGCAATATGTTTTCCCTGCCGGCCGACTAAATATTGGCAACGGCCGTGCACCTGAGGACACTAATATAGACTGTCGTGGCTCAGGCCACCTGTAATCTCGATACAGGGACCTGATAGTAACTTCCGTTACTATCAGGCCCTTATTGTTACAATTTGGTCTTTAACATTTGACTATGCCTAATTAACAGGCGCCTGTCGGTTACCTATCAGGCCTGAACATGTGACTTTATATAATTAACAGGCACCTGTTAGTTACACATCAGGCCTTAACAGGTGACTTTATATAATTCACAAGCACCTGTTAGTTACACATCAGGCCTTACTAAGTGACTACAACTAATCAACGGGCACCTGTAAGTTACACATCAGGCCTTAACAGGTGACTACACCTAATTAGCAGGCACTTGCAAATTACGCATCAGTCTTACTTAGGTGACTCAGCCTATGTGACAGGCACCTGCAGGTTACACACAAGTCCAGCGCAGGCGACTAAGCCTAATTTACAAGCACCAACTAAGTAATTATCGACAAAATAAGGCATTCCTTAACAACTGAAGGTGATTAATGCCTAATTGTCGTCATATGTATTTGCATAGCTTGACTACACGCGACTGTCACTGACTGCCAGCATTGTTATGTGCCTGTGCTGTGTACATGTACCTGAAATGTGTACAGTGTCTCTCAGTCACTTGCCAAGGCTTGTAGTTTGATTATGTGACTTGAATGCAGTTCTGTTGTATGTCATAGGGATGCAAGTATTGACATGCATGAGCATAATGACGATTGACTGAGCTGGTTTAAGATGCACAACACTCAGTCACAAAAGCCTTGTAGCGCTACAAGGTAGTGTACATTGCTAGCTATGTACACTACCAGCTAAATGGACTACCAACTGCGCTACAGCTCCTCTTCGTCATCGCTTTGCTCGTCATCATAGAGCAAAGCACCACGCGCTGGGGCCTGTGGAGGAGACGCCGGAGCTTGCTCTTCCTCCTCAAACGGTTGTGCCAGCCAATTAAATGCCGATTCTGCCTCAGCAAGCGGGTCACGAGCTGCTGTCTCTTGCGGCCGGCGCCAATTGAGATCTTTCAGGTATTCGACACAGACGCAGTGCGGCGTTTCACAAGGGTGAATGGCTGGAGGGTTGCGTACCGTTGCCTCATCTCCCGCTTCATTAACATGATTATGGTGCTGATTTCGCTGAGGTACTCTTCATGTGTGTCGATGCTGGCAGCTAAGAGGGTCTCCATCCTTGCCCTTTAGGATGCGCTCCACCTGCGTAGTTTACAGGCATGTCTTAGTGGCATCGAAAGCCACTATTCACTGCAACACGTCTACAAACCTGTAGTTTGGGGCTACAGCATTCCTGAATTGCTAATGATGGAGTTCAGAGTGCTCACCGTAAGCAACAGGTATGCGAGGTGGTTGACTGTCAGCTGCCGGCGATTAGGTATAGTGACGGCGTAAGATCAGCATTGCATGATCATTTGCCAGATTATGGGATTGCCCCATTCATGGATGTATCTCCTCCGCTCCAGGTCTGCAGTGTCAGTCACCTCAGATCTCCGCCATGACTTGTCTGCAACAGTCATACCAACAAGGCATTAGTCACGATATAGATAGTTCAAGTTGAGCCTGCACCAGGCTAGAATAGTGCCTGTGACTTACTTTAGAGCGTTGCGCATCTGGGCTTTTTGGGTCTTGGGGTCCATTAGGGCGTCGATGTGCCTGATTGAATCGGTTACAATAGGCGAGATGCGTACGTGTGTATGGAGGCTGAGTAAGAAGGCAGTGTTGCATAGCAAACATGGTAGTGAGGGACCCAACTCACTTGCGCTTGTTGCTGTTAAACAGCGTCTACTTGTACTCCTTCTGAAGGACATGCTTGATCTTGGTGGCGTTCTCAGACCAGACCTGCGTAGCTTTCTTCAAGGCGACACTCCAGTGGAAGGGGCACTCCTTGGGAGCCCAGTACACCTCATAGAACTTGGCCGCATCGGCCTCGTCGTCATGGTCGAAGCCAACTACCTGTCACGGGCAGGTTGGTCAGTGTCACGGTTCAATGCGGTCATGAAGCATTCACAGCACCTGACACATGACGTTACAAATAGTGTCCTCCTTGGGATAAACGTGGCTCTCTACCTAGTGGCCGTTTATGATTTCAACGACGGCATCTCGCAAATGCTGTCCACAGAAGAACAATCCGTTACACACATATACACGATGTCACAGTGTCACACAGTGCTTACCTCGTTACCAATCTTCCACTTGCTTGTGGAAGGGTTGCTGACGGCCGAAGTTGCCACGTCACGGTCAAATGCGTTTGGGTTGGGGGTTCCAATCGACCCTCTGCAAGCACAACTGGATGAGTCATGCTGCCAGCCATGAAAGATGCAACTCTCACAGTTGCAAAAGAAGAACAACGTGCACAGTGTATCCAGAACGCATGCAGTGAGTCACTGTGCCAGTCATGAAAGAAGAAAGCATCCAAGTCAGAAGTTGAGCAAGAAGCAACGTGCACAGTGCATTAAGAATGCATGCAGTCTAGCTTGCCCTTGCAACTGCGGTGTCAAGTGGAGTTGTTGTGATGTGCTGGGCGTTAGCACGGGGTCTTGCTGCGATTGGTTGGCGACGGTTGCCTGGTTGAACACTGGGGGCAATGTGGACAACTAGCGTCGGCCTCCACGACGAGGTGCACCTACGGATGGACCACGAGGCATCTCTTTAACTGATAGTCGGGTGCCGCCTGTTTAGCTGATAGTGGCGCTTCCGCCGCCGGTTGGCCCGCCCGAATGTACGAGGCGCGAAAACGAAAATGAGGCGGTTTTGAACGTCTAGTGTCCCGCAGTAGAGTCGCACTTGTAGTGCGTCCTTGCTTCTGTGGTTGATGGTACGACTTATGCATTCGTGCCATCTATGCTTTGTACAACCATTGGTAACAATGGTTGTGTCGTAACATTTATGGTACGACAAAGGCATCTCTCGTCCAACCCCAGCCATTGCCGTACAATGGCTCTGTCGTACGATTCATGGTACGACAAAGGCATACAGAGGCATTGCTTGATCAGCCCAAATGGGAGTTAGCGTGCACTCACCCAAACACGCTTCATTTATGGCCGGATGATGGCACGCAGGGGCACCAGGTTGATGACGAGTCGAATATCAGGCATAGTGGGCCTGGGTTCGACTAGGAGGCGGAGGACCAGGAGTCGGAGCCGCGGCGGCGTGGCTCATCTTGCGAGAAGTTGTGGTCATAAGAGTTCAAGCAGCGAAGCCAGCTACTACCGAGCGCCACGTCATGAATCATGGCAGGCGTCAGCAATGGGGCTGTCCAACATGCATCACCAACATTGGACAAAACAGCAGGCAAGCCATTAAGGACCATCTTTACACCAAGAGCTGCTTGGTGGCTCGCTGTCTGCAACAAGGAGTGAATCGGGAGCTGCAGTCCTTGGAGCCCCTTGTCCGAACCATGCGGGACCAATTGCGGCTGTGGGAACAAGCACAAAGGAATGCAGAGGTACGCTCAACAGTCACATGCATTTCCTTGCACGAGCAATTTGTTTTTTAGCGCAGTCCATGTGATACGTGTAGCGTGGCTGCAGGCCTCCACTATTCACCCATACCCACCCTATAATCAAGCCGACATTGCGGAAGCCACAGCAGATAGACAGAGCTGGGAGGCGGTATGTTGTTGCCAATCTCGCTATGCATGTTTACTGCATGCATGTTACGGCAGCCAGGGGGGCTGGGCGTAATACATAAGAATGGGAATAGTCATAAATCCCACTATGGTCTTTTATGGCTTAGATGGCCGGACCCTTGTCGTAACATTTGGTATCGGAGTTGACAACTTAAAGGTCGTGGGCTCGACTTCCAAGGGGGATAGAGCGGCGATTTTTCGGTTGGCAAAAGCTCCAAGGAAAGTGCACCGCGATCTTGAGAAAGTCGCGGTGGGACCCGCGGCCTTGGGCAAGTCGCAGGTCGGAAGGAACGAAAGGGACGGTTTAGAACGCGATCTAGAACGGTCGCTCGAACAGAACATTCGAGAGAACGGCTGACAACGTTCTCGAGAACGAGAACGACCGCGCGGTGTTGACCCGCCGGTCGCAGAAATGACCGCACCGAATCCGTTCGGGATGGCTCGGTCGCCCGCGGGCGGAGGGCTAAGAAAAAAGAACCCTATAAGAAGTAGCCGAGGACGTGCTACATTCTAATGGGGGAGGTGTGTTACGGCAGCCAGGGGGGCTGGGCGTAATACATAAGAATGGGAATAGTCATAAATCCCACCATGGTCTTCTATGGCTTAGATGGCCGGACCCTTGTCGTAACAATGCACTTCCAATGCATGCCTACCTTTGCATGCTAAGATGTGCGGGAGCGTGCGAAGTCGCGCGCGCGTGCCGAACGAAGTAGGCTGGATTTGAGCACAGGAGCGCGTGGCCATTCGTCCGGCATTCAACCAATAGTGCATCAACCAGCAATGACGCAGTTAATGCAGTCATTCGTGCATCAACCAGCAATGCCGCAGGTGACTGTTTGAAGCAACCAACTGATGACGGTGTAACGCAGTTGACTATTGCAATTGCAGTGTCGCAAGCATGCAGCTAACTCGCATGTGATTGGTTGACAGCACCACAGTGCACTAGGGCCTGTAGGAGCTCCTATGCAATCCTGGATTCAATCCCATCAACTGGTCCTTCAATCCCACTTGCTGATGGGCGTGGCGGCAATGCGGCATCAGTTTAACATGCATGCTAGCCTGTTGAATCCCGACATGTCCATTGGGGCAGTGGCGCATGATGTGCCCATGGCTCACGAGCTCCATGACGAGTCTGCGATCGAGGGTGGCGGGGAGAGTGCACTCAATACCACCTTGTCGGCGCCCATGGCTTCCGCTGCTCCATGCAGCCCACGGGCCATTGAGGTAAGTCGCTGTCTTTTATGCTCGTGCCTTGATAACAATGTGTCAGACACTGCATAAGCTTATATTCGGCCTTTGCAACATTGTTGAGCCATCTTATCTTGGGTCCTGTATATAGCCCCCCTTATTGCATGCACAAGTGGTCATACCCGCCGCTCCTGCTCCCCTCGCAGCCAGAGCGCAACCACCTTCTGCGGCACCAGTCTTTCATGCACTGCCATTACCTCCACGAGCTGCACCGGTGATTGCGGGGCAACAATCCCTCTTGCCGCCACCGGCGAGACCACAGCACAATGCAACAACCGATGTGGCTTCTGCACCTACCTTACCCCACTCACTGCAAGTTGAAGCCGGCAGTCTGCCCCAAACTGGTATTTTATCAGTCACTGTGACTCTTGCCGTCCACAGTTGGACACACCATTTGCGTGCTGCATGCGCATGCAGCAGGGGTCACCACCTGCCAGCGAGTCATCAGAGGAGCTGGCAGGTGCAACCCGCATACGGCCATCAGTCTTGTTAGGTGGCCAGCTCGCCTCATGGGACCACTTCAATGCGCCGACGGATGGTAATTGCTTCTACCATTGTGTATTTCGCGCCAGGCCATCCATAGCGCAAAGTGTCCTGAATGATCACAAGTGCCCCAGCTCGAGCACATTTTGGGCCATGCTAAACACCATTGACGACGTCGGTAGGGGGGACACTCTCCGCAAAATCACCGCCAAGGCTGTCGATGCAGGCGTGGCGAGCAGAATCTTAGACTTCTGCAGAGCCACTGGTGCCGCGGGAGAGATGGTGCAGTATTACAACAAACTGCCTGCGACCATGTTGGCAGATGTCAATTGCAACATTGACATAGCCATGGCCAAGGTGCGACAGATCGTGCAGAGAAAAGATGTCTACGTCGAGCACCTGCAAATGACCATGTTTGCCAACAAGCTGGGCTTGTTGATTGGCTTCGTGACCGTTCAGCGCGAGCATGGGGAGTGGGTGCCACAGCCCGGCAGCGCAGTTTGGGTTGGAAATAACGAAGCCCTCAACTCAGTCCTGGTGGTGGGCAACACTGCTCCTAATGAGCCAGAATCACACTTTTGGCTCCTCAAGCCTGCAAGCACCGAACATTGGTCGTGGCCTATGCATGAAGTGTTGACATACACACGTGCAAGTGACACGCCAACAACATCAACACAAGAGCATGACTGCTACTGCCATAGCATCCGCACACATGCTACATCGTGACCTCTCATCTTCATTGCAACAAGTCTGGGCTTTATACCCCGCCAGTCTCTACACACGTCTACATTGGCAAGCACCGCGTGCGCTATACTCAGCCGATTGTTGTTCTGTAAGCTACGCTGTCTAGCTCACAACTAGAGCTTTCCAACAAGCTAAGCCACGCCTGCTAAGCTTACGTATCCACAAAGCTACGCGATTTCTCCCAAGGCTCTACCAAGCAGCCTGGTCCGGAGTCCGTCATGACTCGACCGTCTTGCTAAGTCTGGAGTCCACGCGCTTCTTCCTGGTACCTTCGACCCTCGACTCCTGTATGAAGGGCAAGCTGACCGGATACAAGCATCACCCATGTAATACCTTCAACATGAAGTGCCACCGGAGGTAACACCTGATCGGAGAATGGCGGAATGGCGTTGCCAATTCCCCGCTACCACCGGCTGTGACTCAGAGTGCTGCGCCAACGCCTCAGGCCTCGCCTTCGTGTGCTAGGCAAGAAGTAGCCGAGTGTTCTGCACATCCTGCCTCCCCTCAACCACAGCCACATGCTCGCAATCCCAATTCAGCACCCTCCCTTCCTGCCGCGGATACTCACTTGCCACCGCACTCTGACCATCCGGAGGCATCTCCATCAAGAAGCAGCTGTAGCTCGCCCTCTCCCTCTAAGCTTGCCACATTGATCCCAGCCTGTCTTGTTGGTAAAGAGATTGATCGAGGTGTCCTGAAAGCTGCGCTGAAAGACAAAGGCTTCATGCTCGACCTCATGAAGCAACATGAGGTCGTGGAGGAACGGGAGGCAACCAACAAGCGCAAGGCTGTGGAGCAAGAAGATAACGCCTTACCTCCTCTAAGTGACAGTGCCACGGAGAGCGCCTGCCAGGATGTGCAGGTTGGCCAAAAAAAAGAGAAGGTTATTGGAATAAAGGACGCTGACAGGACCAAAAAAGGAAAGGTGAGGCATCGTTACAACATTAGAAGAAGCACAGCGCCTTGAAGCCTCACTGGGGCTGATTGCGTGTCCTGAGTAGGCACAGGCGGGTTTACAGCGTCAAGTGGCTGCTCAGCATCGTCCAGAGAGACAGCCGGTGCGGCACGAGCTGCCTAAGCTCAAAGCACCGACGCGCAGACGCTTTGGGGGGTTGACTCGTAGTGCAAAGGAGTTGATCACCCTACAGTACGCCCAAGACGCGCTGCATCACCGCATGCGGCATGCCTCGAGGTGGGTGACGAAAGTTTGCAATAAGTGGGAGCAAACGCGGAAAATGCGGTCTAAACAGACCTCTGGGGAATGGCGGTGGTTGGAACCCATACACGATATGGCCATCCGTAATACGTTGTTGCCCCTCGCCGTCCTCGATATGATGGTGGTGTTGCTGCCGCAGCACCCCGGCAATGTGCAAGAGCTATCTGCGGAGCAGAACTTCAACCTGCTGCAGCAGATGTACCTGTCGATGTCGACCGATGCGGGTCGAGATGTGTGCCACACGAGCAAACATACTGGGTGGCAAGTAAAACCATTCGAGCTGTACTTGGCATGCTTTGGCTAGCAGTGGCTGTATGTCATACGGCACGTCGAGCTGATTCTGTGGAAGCTCGAAGAAAATGACGATGCGGGGGAGTACACGAGTGACGACAGCCATGTCGAGGGCCTTGATGAACGCATGCTGGACGAGACCATCAAGACCAGCAGGTGGTGTATGGCGGCAGATGGGCAACAGGTGATCGAGCAGGTAGTGGAGCGTTATGCTGCGCCATTCAAATGGGAATTCCCTTAGCCTGCAACGCGTAAACAGAGTTTGGTGGCTGAGGCAGCTTGCACACCCGCGTGCACCATGTGTACTGATTTGTCGCATTGAAGAGCCACCCCCCTCAGCGGATGGGGAGACGCCCTGTTGCAAGAAAGCGATGTGCCATGTCTGCATCATAGCACATCAGAAGACCGTGGCAAATAAATCAAAGAATCTACAAGCGTGTCCCTTCAACAAGCAACCTCACCCGTTTTGGTCGCCACGCTTGATGCAAGACGCCAACGTGTCGGCGGTGATTTGGCCCCCGCCTTAATGACAATTGTGCATGTATTGTAGTTTTGTGTTGGCTTCCTGTGAACCATGTAGGTACATGTATAGTTGCAGCATGGTGCATGATGCACCCGAGATCTGCTGTTGTCAGAAGCATTGGCTGTACATGTGCATGATGACCGCCCGACGCATGAGTCAGTGCATGGCTTGCATACCTCGCTGGTACAGAGCGTGGTTGACAGTAACAACTTCGGACAGCGCTCTGGGTTCCATGGAATGACAGCACAGTATTACTCTACGATCGAGGTAGTATGCGAGTATCCTTGTACTGTAGTACCATTAACGGATGGAGTACCATTCATATAGATGTAGTACCATGCATGGGTTTGCAATAGCGTCCATGGTACAGTCGTGCTTCACTTGAAGTTTGACCCATTTAGGGTTTGTAAGCTGGCAACCCTAAATTGATGCCCATACCCTAAAATCTTGCTCAGTTTGTGGGCAGCCGTGCCGACTCCTATTTTGCATGATGTCGGCGGCAGCATTTGATTCCCCCTCACCTATGAGACCATGCTTGGTGTGCCCACAATGCAATGCGTACGTATGTGCCAATGGCCGTAGGCAGCAAATGCGAGCACACTTGACCAAATGCCAGCGAGTGCAGACAGTGTGCCACGGTTTTAGTGCTGCTTGCTGGCATCACACCACACACAATGTCGACGTGTTTGGCTGCCGCCTCGGCCAAGTGCTGAGCAAGGAGCCCGAGTTTTTCCATTGCGTGCAGTGCGTGTGCGAATCGTGCTCGCGCTCATGCTTCGAGTGGCGAGGGAACCCATGCGCTTCTTCACATGGACAACACCGGGACATGTGGTTAGTGAACAGGTGGTGGATGCTGTGGAGGTAATTCGGCTGAGTGGACCGCGACGTATCACTGCATGTTATGTTGGGCGTATGCTTGTTTCATGCATGTTGAAGCTATTGTCGCATTCAAAGCAGTCTTCCACGGTGTGGGCGTGGGCCGTTCCATCCCTTGGCCGCTGTAGAGGAGGCAGACCATCGACCTTTGGACAGCGCACTGCATCGGCCGCGGAACGCAGTTAAGTTGGGATGCGAGTAGCTGATCGGTGTGAGTGTTATGGTGCATTGGCCGCTGAATTGGGATTGGTATGCGGGCGTTGTGGAATCATTCAAGCAAGCGTCAAGTCTGCATCGCTTCGTGGCGTGCGAGATTGAGGACGCATCATATATGCATGGTGCAATGGAATATGTCTTTGCAGGGCAGCACCCTATAGTATTCGATGACGGTGATCGACCACAAACCATCAACTTCAAAGGGCACAACGTATTCGCGTACACATCAATTGACGGGGCACCTCGTTCTGCGCGCCGGAGGGGAGAACGTCAATAGCAAAGTAAGCCCGGACGGCATCATTGTTATTCCCTGGCCAGCACTACGGCCAGCCTTGACCACATACACGCCGTTTGACAACAAGCTTGGACGCACACGCAGACCAAGGGCACTCGATCTATTCTGCGGCGGTGGCGGTGCCAGTGTCGGTCTATACCACGCAGGCTTTGACGTGACCGGGATGGACATAAGTCCCTCCTTTGAGTACCCGCTGCCCTTCATACACCGCGATGTATGCACCCTGAGTGCAGGAGAGCTGAGCGAGTACGAGCTCATCTGGGCCAGCCCACCATGCCAGGCCTATTCAGGTGCTATCCCGGCACCTCAACGGGCGGCACATGGCACATCCTGGAGACACCAGGATATGGTACCGCTCGTCCGACGTCTGCTGCTTGCAAGCCTGGTCAAGTTTGTGATTGAGAATGTGCCAGGAGCAGCTTCCTCATTCAGACCCAATATGTCCCTTTGTGGCACGATGTTTGGCCTATCAACTTTCCGACACCGTCCGTTTGAGACACAGCCAGTGGTAGCTACCCCACCAGCACGCTGCTCGCACGCGGGCAAGGCAGTTGGACTGCTATTGCCGCACCTGTCCGCTAGCGCGAAGAAGACAATTGTGACATCAAACACGCCACAGCAAATGTACACGATCTATGGCCTTCCAAGCACCAGGGGCGGCTTTGCTGCATGGCATACAGCGCTGGGAGTGCCATCAATGACCTCGGCCGTTACCATAGCGAATGCAGTTCCTGCCGCAATGGCGGAGTGCATAGGGCGTCTCATGCTTGAAACAATGGATATGCGCTGTGACTACCCTCCTGTGTCATGGAATTATGAGGCTTGAGTGTGGTGCACTGTATTGATGCTTAATGCCACACGGCGGACTGATTGTTAAATGTTGCATGGTACATTCGATTGTGGTGACAGTTGTGCAGTGACAGCTGCCCGGTATTGTACACGTCCACATGCAAAAGTCTTGGCATACGATTAGCAATGCCTAACTGACTGATATGCTCCAAACTCAGAGTAGTGAGACAAGTACATGTGTCACGTGGAAGTGCAGTGAACGTTCACCCAATACTTGCCCTCTTGTACACGGGCGCTGTCCTTGTCAAACATGGGGAGCAGCTGGACAATGCCTTTTACTTGCTCCAGAGTCACGACATCGAGATGTGGACCCCCTCGACGCTTTTCCCATTCTAGAGCGATGCACTTTGTGTCGCTCGTCACATCCAGCTTTGTGTACCAACGGACAAACACGACCTCCTTCCACACGCGCTCGCCGCTACCATCCCACACCACCACGCGCAGAAAAATGAGTGCCTGAGCCCACCATGTCACGTTCACAGCGTCCTCATCACCTTCCAACTCAAGTGTAGAGAACCAAGGCTGCCCATGGAACATCCCAGCTGCGCGCGCCATGCTGACTCCTGATGTCATGTACACCGCTGCGCCTCCGTTCACCACGCGAACAGCACGCCACTCGTCGGCCAGCTTCAGTTGTTCCCTCCTCAACCAGCTCTCCAGGGTGGCAGGCAGCTTGTCGGCAAATGTCTTCAGGGCGACTTGGCGGCTACGCGCAGATCCGCTCCAGTACGGGCTGGACTCCCTCCTTGTCAGCACATCCATCCGTAGCAACTTGTCTGTCTTCTCCATTACATTACAGCACTGCTGCCGCGCCTGCGCCATGACCGAGCGCATCTCGGGATCCACGACCATGCCACCTCCTCTATCACATATTCCGCACAGCTCCATGCCTTCAAGATACATGCCTGGTAGTCTCGGTTGTTGCCACTACGCGCCCACCGTTTGATATTTTGGGCGTGCGCCTGCTCCATGCGGTTGGCGCTGAACCAATCTGGATGTTCACAGCTGACAATTGCCGGCCCAAAATGAGTGAGCTGCATGCATCTTCTCGATCTTCCAACCTGACTCCTGTGCAGAATATGACGACAGTAGCGGATGCAACACTGCAGCTTTGAAGGCAGCCAGCTCGTTGTCGGCTTTGGTCAGGGTCTCTCTTGTGTGTTCATGCGCCTTGAGCAACTTCTTGTTCCACTGGGCAAGCGATGCGGCAGCAATGGTGGAGAAATCGTTGCCCTCACTGTCTAGCAGCAAACCGTCTGTAAGGACCGGCAGCAGCTGCAGCACCGCCACTTTTGCCACCACCTGAAAGGAGTGGTCGGACAGGAAGAAATCTACTGTGCTTGCGAGTGCCTTGAAGTGTGAAACCCGTAGGGTCGCATTGCATGCATTCAGCCTGTGCACATCTGCTTGTGAGCGCGTGTCATTGGCTTTTGTGTTCAACACAAAAGCAACACCGAAAACGTGCCTAGCCTGCAGAATCTGTCTCGTGGATGGACGCATTCGCTCCTTCATAGCGTCGTACACAGCAGCAAGCAGGTGGTCAATGATGCCTCCCAGCACATGCATTGCGTCAGGGGCAAGACGAGAGTAGCAGTCAGCTCCCGGCACCTGCGGCTGTCGCCAACCCCACAATGCATTCTGTTGCCAAACCACATTGCCTGGTTTCACGGAAAGCCATTCATCCTCACAAATGCCGATAATTTGACCATTACCTCCTCGACATGCATGAAGTGCTGCTCTTTGAAAGCCTTGGCTGTCTGGCGTGCATTCCTAACACCGCTATGCAGGTCCGCCCGCAGCTAATGTATTGCTAATGTGTAGAAGGCCTCGGTTCTCAATTCTCGGTCCTTATCCATCTCCAACAGATTCGATTTGGTGACGAGACAAACATCGCAAGGATGTTCTATTTGGTTGCCCGACACAGTGCGTGCGAGTGTGGCAGTCTCCTACAACTCGACAGACTCAGATGCTCTATTGACAACATCCTCCATGCACTGTTTGCTGGCAGGCTGCATCCGGTTACAACGATGCATGCCCACTACCTGCAAGTCGCTGATGTAGTTGGCAAGCGCGGGAAACACACGACGCTCGATGCCATTTGGGTCAATAAGCTGCAGACCTTCCCAACTCGCCCGCTTCACATCCCCTAACACTACATTCAAAGCGTCATGAAAAATCTCACATTTCCGAATGGAGAACCATTTCTTGCCCTGCGCCCAGGTGGGATGCCCGGCCACTGCGTGAACCACCGGCAGAAGCGCTATCATAACAACCCCCATGTGGCTAGCATACATGTCCCAACTGTAGTTGGCAAGCAATGCCATCAGAGGGTAGCCAGAGCGCTTGTCCGCGCTGCCCAGCGTGGTCTTGTCACTGTACAGAATGGCAGGCGCCAAGTAGGACGCTTCCCCCACCTCTCTCCTCAAATCCACCTCCACATTTTTCCACCAATCGCCCGTGGAAGGATGGCCAAAGCTGTGCTCGTCACCACTGTACTGGAGACTGAAGCCATTGGCGGCATGTGGATTGCCATACAACCATGCGAGCCATACCTGCTCCGACCAAGAGCATTAACAGGCATGATGGCCTTAGAATAGATAGATAAATACTGCATCGATACTGCATTAGATACTGCATTTCACAGACCTTGGCCGGCATATATGTGACGCTGATGTCCTGATCCTCAGGGTCTCTAGGCTTGTGCAAGTCAGCCGTCACGTAATTCTGATACGGCAGCACACTCGCATGTGCATATGTGACATGGCTCTGATGGTTGAAGCACATGCACCGCACACCGTGAACACACCTCAGACTGAGAGAAAGCAATTGTGGTCCGGAGGTAGCTGGCCACATGCACACCGATCTCCTACTGGAGCTCTTCCGTCAGGAAGTGTGCATTTCGGATGCACTTGATGATCCGCCCAATGTCGGAGGCCGACAGGCCTTGGCCGTTGTTGCACTGCACGAATGCCACTGCAAGAGCATGCTCCAAGCCATACCACTTGGATTCCGACGCGTGCGAAGGGACGCCTCCATTTCCATGTTGGCGTGCCACAGGTTTCTCAGGTACACGCACACATTGAAAGCCCTCGTTCACTTCCTCTTCCTCCTATTGCTGCTGTGCGTGCTTCTCCTAGAGGAATCCTTCAACATCAAGCATGTGCGCATCCTGGATCGAACTCCCCGGTTCAACATGACCCGCATCGTACTGTAATGGACGCTGGGCGACATACAGCTTGATTTGCTTGCACACCCTGCTGCTAATAATGTGCATGTTGACCGCGCTGCGTGTGGCGAAGCGCATGTGGCAATACGGACAAAGGACTCCCATATCTTACTACCAACGTCGACACAGGTGTCGCCAATGTAATCTGCATCTTATCCAGCAACACGCACACCCGCCGCCGCCGCCGCCGCCGCTACCCTTGCATGCCAGAGGCGGGAAACTTGGCCGCCATTCACTGGCTCCGTCGTACCATTATTATAGTACGATCGAGCCATTGCACGTTCAGGGTGAGTCTCTGCATATGTATCCTGACTGAACCGTTTCAATGGTACGAAGATGCCTTTGCCAAAAGATATTATTAAAATGGTATCTTTGTACAGTGGCAATGGCAGTTCGTACTGTTGACAAGTGCTGTGCCTGCGCATGAAAACACCATTGATAGCTCCGCCAAGCTATGCCCTTACAGGGGCGTGATGCCGAGGGTATGTGGCGTTTGGTGGATCGTTGGCGGCGCTGCCAGGGGCGTAGTGGGCATTGTGGTCGAGGTCCGGGATGAATTCCATGTTTGCACAGGGCGGGCAGGGTGTCGGAGGGGTGTCCTTGGTGTCAAACCCCACCATGCCTACCAAGGGCACAGCCAATGACAACAGTGACTCGGGTGACATCTTACAGGGCTCCCCCTCCGAGTGGGCAAAGGCACACCACAATACTGCCTCTAAGAACATCCGACCCACCAGCAGCTGCGACCACGGCGACATGATTGAAGGGACCAAACAAGACTGGCATAACCAAGGTGGGTTACGATGCACTGTCAGTGCCACATGCTAGGGTTCTTTTATCTTGCACATGCACAGCCTCTAGTATCTTGCACTTGACATACACTGTCAATACCACATGCACACCCTCATGCACAACCTCCAGTGTCATGCACATGATCAGCATGACCAATCTCGCAAATGCACAACCTATTTCTACTTGCGGGAGCTCACAAACCGCAAAAGAGAAGCTGCGGAGTACCACGAACGGGTAATCCATGACCTAGTTTAATGTTTCCAGCGGTAATTAAGCAGTATGCTTGCAGATTGCCATGTTGGTCAGAGTGAACCGAGAGCAGCGCGGCTGGCTGACTGTCTGCCTGGCAGAGTGCAACAAAGCGAAAGACGAGGTAAGCATGTGTATGCTGATGGGCTAGTCCTGGCAGCACGCCACTCTTACAGCATTACCAAATGCAGGTGGTCACTCTCAAAGCGACCATCAAGCGCATGCGCGTGCACGGCGAGGCGCTGACATTCAAGCTGAAGGACGAAGTAGCCGCTGTACTGTCAGCGAGCGAGGCAGCGGATGAAGATGACTCCGATGTTGAAGCAGAAGACTTGTTGGAGGAGGAACAGGAGGAGGGGGTTTGAGGAGGAGTTATAAGGCAGGCACCACGGGTTGACAAGCTGCGCATGAGTGCGACAGCTAGACTCAATGTTATAGGGTAGTTTCATGTGCAAGTCGGCTGCTCAGTTGCAAGTGGACATACTCACACCACTGCCGGTACATTGTATATATTGTGGGCTTTTAGGTGCAAGACCAAACAATCAGTCCAAGGTTTGTACAAGCTGCATCATGCCATAATGGCATGTTAGTGTTGGCTTACGGCAAGAGTTGCCAACTTTTGTCAAACGACTAGGGTCACATATTAACAGCAGTGTAATGGCAAAGAAACTGCCGGCTATTGCTGTCAGCTGTTCGTAACTACCGGCTAACGGCCGTCGGTGCACTTCGACCAAAGGGTAACTGGTTGACAACTCTCGGCCGGTTAGTGCCACTGACAACCACTTTTGGCCCGCGGCCGTCTGCGTCAGTCCACTCAAGCCAACGGCAAACCCAACAGTCCAAATGTAACATTTTGAGCAGCGACAGGCAAGCTCAGGCAGGCTCAGGCACCAGTCAGTCCCTCAGTCCTTAGTCAGTCACCGTGTAACATTTGCCTTGAAGGCAAAATGTACTTGATGAATCCTAGACCGAGTTCATTAAAGGCGCAAAACTCTGCGATACATATCGTAAAACAAGTAAAACCATAGCGATTATATCAATATACACAATGTGCACATTGAATCCAGCATTTTATATTGCCAATCGCAATGCTTGTTACCGATTGTCTAACACTTGACCGGTCGGTACATGTACTGTAACAATTTTGTTTTTGTGCAACTTGGGTAACATGTTGCAATGAATTAGTTGTTTAAAACCCGCTTTCGGGGGGGGGGGGGGGGGGGGG
>RHPI01001616.1:605234-628543 GCA_009103225.1 Chlorokybus atmophyticus | reverse complement strand
GGGGGCATTCCTTACAATGTGTCCGTTTATAAGAAACAACTCGTTGAGCTGATTGTCACATTTACATAATAAGGAAAGCTTCAAAAAAACCAACAGCTATGCGGCCTACGACCGCGCAATGTGTTATAGTGTTGTTATATAAAAAACATTTCAAACATGTGTGCGCACGGGAATGTGCCATGTATTTGTCAGCATGTATTGATGTCATTGGATGGTCAATCGCCATGATATGCCCGATACATCATGTGTTATTTTATGATTGCCGATTGAATCGTGATATTGTGTAGGTTTAAAATGATTTCAGAAATTGTGCAGGTGCTGCACTATGACTTGATAGTTGCAACCATTAACACTTATTTTCTCATGTTGGCCTTCATATGCTTCTGGCGCTATATGGCACGGATGTAGAATAATGTGCGGATTGCAACTTGGTGGCTTAGAGAAGTCCAATTTTTGGTAATTGTAAAATATAAGTAGTATAAATAGTAGCCAGCTGAGTGTTAAGGTTATTTGTAGCGTGTTGCCGGCTCCAGCAGAGATCCACTCAATGTCCATTAATGTCACATTAATGGACAAGATCACGGTGGTCGTGTAGCCGCACAAGACGTGCCTCCCCGCTTAACAAGTTCCACGCGTCGTACTTGTTGCATGCATTGTAACTTTCTACGTCCGTAAATGCAGACACAAAACTCGACGTCCTTGTCATGGCATGCACCATCGGTAGCAATTGCCTAGCGTGCGTCGAAGTCGATAGCGGTGCTACGCTCATGACATGTGGTTTTAAAGGCGGTATTGAGCCTCCTCTCTTGTACAGCTCACGGCGCGCTGCTTCGCGATCACTTAACTTATGGAATTGCTGATGAATATTCGGAAATTGTTAACGAAACATGCCATTAAAACTATTTATATAGAGTCGGCATCGAATGGTATCGGCAATCAATTATCCACATTCAATGACACTTTGTGACGCTATATAAGGGGCCGCAGCCGTGGCCCAAACCTTCTCCCACATGTGGTATACGAGTAACAGGTAAAGTGAAAGGTGATGTGACGCGAGTTTTTTTTCACATCAATGACCCTCCACCGTCTCTCGATGGGTTGCATTCTACAAAACCTGTCACTCAAGTGTCCCACTATAGCTCTCATAAGATTATTATGAGAGCAGTAGGACACTCTTACTTAACAGGTTGCATTGGGAATTGGAAGCAGTTGATGCTAAAGTATGAAACGCACCAAATAAGAGCACCGCTGCAATTGCAACACAAAAAGAATAAGAGTTTAATTATCTTACGGCGCGTCTCTCGGCTTAGCATAGCACAAACACACTATGCAACTACATTACACATCATGTGGCAGCAGGCGAAAGACCGCATACGGGTAACATTATACACCTTTGATTGGTCAACATGGGAGTCCCATGATGGGACCCCAATGGTCAAAATATGGGTCACCCCATGGTGCCAATAGCACAATCAACGAGACGCACGCTGCGGAACGCTAGCACAAATCCGCAGGCGGGCATCGCGACGCACAGTGCGACTCATGTCGCTCACTGAACCTAAGTTCATTCTGATCGGTTGGACTGGAGTCGGGATCAGTGGAGAGGATCACATCAGCCGGATGATTGATGTGACACTTTCAGGCAAAGCTGTGCTTACATTTCTTTCCAAAAGGAATGTGTGTGTAACTTTCACGCCTGTGTGCACGCGCATGCAGGACAGGTTGGACAGCGCAGCAGCACTAGGCGGCGGCGGCGTGGGCGGCGTGGGCGCTGGTTGACGTCCGTGGCGGACGCTTCATTGCTGTAGCTGCGCTTGCCTTGCTTCGACCTGCTTACAGTCGCCTTCTTCCTGGGTGGCGCAGTAGCGGCGGGATGAGCTGATAGTTGACGTTGGCGTGCAGCAGCCCTTCTTGTGTAAGTGTAAAGGTTGGCGTCTGGAGGCTTGCATCCTAGGCTTCTGTCAACTTGCACTTCGTAGACGCTTGCCGAGCCGAGTTGCAAACAGTGCGGGCGTATATCTGACAGCTGGCTTGCGACACTTCTGTGCCAGCGATATGCTTACTCACGCCTTGAACTTCCTTGAACTCAAGTCTAAGCGACACTCGACATAGCTGCTGTCCGGTTGTTGTAGGCTGCTGCAGTCATATGTCGTCACTGACATTGCAATGCTAGCAATTCACAATCTTACATGATAGTACTCGCACGTCTGGTTGATTGCTGTGTGTCCAGGTGTCTCAATCTGGCATGATATACTGATGTTGCATACAGCTTCTTAGCATGAAGCTCGGTCAGCCGGTCTTGTTAGCACCCAGCGCTCCACACTGCGGCAGTTGTTTGTCGTTGCAATTTGCCTGACCAGCACTCAGCAAGCACAGCCATAGCGTCTGCTCATAGTCATTACAGAAGTACAATCCTTGGTTTGTAAATCAATGCGTAGGTTTAAGTTGAGTGTGGGTTGCATATGTGGTTGTCACAGCCAAGTGCAAGCAGAGGGTCTGACTTGCATGCCTCACGTGCTCTCACTGCATGCAGACTCTATGGCTTACTCGCGCACCACACCCACTGCATCCAATGGTTCAATCATCGAAGGCAACTGCTCCCGATCGCAGTTCAACCTTCTGGTGTTGATACTGCTTGTTGTCGGCGGCCTCTCCATCAATTATCGTTTGACTGCGAACAATCATGGAGACCGTCTGGTAGCGCCCGCTCAGCCTGTCCTTCTCCCAGGCAGTGTTTTGTATCAAGATGAGACGAACAAGTGGTTAAAACTTGACTATGACGGCCCTGCTCCCTCGACAATAAATGCAACTGCCATTGTGGATGCAAGGCCACAGAAGCTCGTATTCACACTGCTTGTCATCACTTGCAACAGGCCTGCAAGCTTGCAACGGCTGTTGACTTCCCTATCCAAGGTGCGTCTCATGTGTGCATGCTCGCATACATGTGGTTCATGATTATGTTCACACATGCAATGATAGCAATGCACTGATATGATCCTTTTGTAGGCGGATTATCTTGGTGACATTGTTGATCTCCGCATACTTGTGGATCGCTGCACGAAAGTGAAGAAAGATCATGACGAAGTCAAGAAGCTGGCAGCCGAGTTTGAGTGGCCCCACGGCGTGAAGACAATTGTTTTTCGTCAGCGGAACGTTGGGCTTAAGTTGAGCTGGCTGGAGTCCTTTTATCCTCCGGATGAGTACAGCGTGCCGGTCATATTCGAGGACGATTTGGAAGTGAGGTGAGTTGCATATGCGGCTTGAAGCTGTCATTAGTTGCTTTGCATTTTGAGCTGTACCCTGACATGTTGCATTATTCTGCAGCCCATACTTTTACCGGTTCATGCGGCTGGCCACCTATAGATACTACCTACTAGAGTTTGACCCTCACAATGTGGGCCTTTGTCTCAACGCGTTCGGCTTCCCGTCCATGAGGCATCCTTTCTACAAGAACCGCATGGTCTGCAGCTGGGGAGCTGTCATGTTTCCCCACACTTGGCGAGGGTTTCTCGACTGGAGCGATGAGCAGCTGAGCAACTCCACGTACGAGCCACACTTGCCGCTAAACTATAAAATGACTTTCTTTGCCCCCGTCAAGCCCAACACATGGACCAAAGAGAAGTGGCCTGTATGGACACCCCTGTTCTTCCGATTCATGTATGAGAAGGACCTGTACACGGTCTTCTACGCCTTTGACAACGACCCGCACTCGTTCGCGTTGAACCATCAAGAAGCGGGTGCCAACATTCGCCGAACACGTGGTCCCAACGATTGGGACGCAGTGGACAAACCGGACGACAAGTACTTTGCCGAGCCGCCCCCGCTGGCGGACCTTGAGCTGCGCCTGGACCTGCGCTGCTATCGCACTCCCATCATTTACACCCAGTAGCAGATATGTGTTGTTGGAGACTTTGTTATTGTAGTAGAGTTGTCTTGTATGGTGCGCTAGGTACATATTGATTCTGTTTTGTTAGTGGCTGGATACTGGCTACGGTTTACCTACCATGTATGGCAGCCAACTGTTTCTCAGATGACTTGCACAAAAACTGCAGCAGCTTGGCTTCCCACGCGCGTACTCGTGAGCTGCAATCCTTGATGGGTGCATCCTGCTTTGGCCTTGATCTCCTGCGCGTGCAGTTGCGCGCGACAGAGAGATCTTTATCTAATTATCCTGCCCCGCGCTGATTAGTGTGAAAGCGCACAGAGCGCGCTAGAGAGTGCACATGTTTGTCCATGTATATGTACAAGGCATGTGATGCGGTGCTCTCCACGCACGTCACATGCGCGCGTATACATACATGATCTTTCCCGCCCACCTTCGATCCTCCCACGCGCTTGGCACTGTATGACAAGATAGTGCCGCGTGCTATTTCGCACTCGCAGGGCTGCCCACGCCACAGTGCGCGAGCAGTTATGCGAGTGTAAAATTGCCGGGCACAAATGATAGAACTCATGGCTGTGATTGTGACTCGCAACACAAGCATGACATCTGCATGAATAAGCCACGTACAAAATGGAATCAGCATTATGCGCTAGGGCTTCGGCCAGGTCTGTTGCTGCTATGCTCACTTCGGCATCACTCCAACATCCATGCCAATCTTCCTGTCCCCAGAGTTTAGCACATGCAAATGGTTTGCTTGTTGATTTACTAACGCTTGCTACCACTCGACCATTATCAAAACAGATCCGCCCTCACATGCATGAAACATGCATAGCATATGCACTGTGTATGAAATTATAAGGTTTGAAACCGAATCAACGGAGAACACTGTATAACTCATGTAAACTGTTTGTTCACTTGGGCTTGCACAACCACGGCTCTCTGCACCGAGAGTTGTGTGTATGGCGTGAGGGGGTGAGGGAGGGGGAGTGCGCATTTGCCTTGTGATGTTGTCATTACTGCGACATGGACTGCGCATACATGCGTGTGGCTAAAGTACATGCACACACTAGCAGCTTCGTCACATATGTTAGTAGCCTCAAAACTTAAAAGCGCAGAATGCTCCATGCGAAAGTTCAAAGGACGACACAAGAGAATTAGTGTTGAGATTTATGGGTTTACGGTGCAAGACTTACACATTCAAAAGTACATTTACACTAAAGCTTAGTATGACTCAGTGCGCAATCATAAAATTACATATTGTGTATTACGCATAACTTAGGCTAATTACCTTGCAGTGGCATCAACACGTGCTAACACATACATGTTATCTTCACTTGCAAACACATTGTCAAGTGTAAAATGTTATGTGAGTAATAGCACCATTGCACAGCTACAGTAATGCGTAATCATATGCATGTGTCACAGCCCACTTGACCATAAAGGACTTGGTGCTTTTATGGTTGATTTGTAATTACTCAATGCACCTTCCCGGTACAGCAAGTTTAGATGTTTTGTGCCACACTCATGTGCCAATCAGCTCATTGAGTGATTGGCTATAAATCTACACATCATAAGGAATGCTTTTTGCAACAGGGTGCACGCGTGTGGTTGTTGAGGATTTACATCTATCGTAGCATGCTGCTTAAACTTTACTGAAACTTAACAGTTTAGACATTACCGGTCAACCTAGCTTTGGCTTATACCATAAACACTAAGTGTTGATACCATAAGCAGACGCACTACTATGATGTATTAATAGCACGACTAGCCATAGTTACAAAGTACGCAGTATGCGTACTAGTACGTGGTATGCAAAGTACGCGTGCTTTGTCGTACTTTTTCCACAGTACGTCGGCCAGTACATATTTTATATTCTATTCATGCGCACGATTAATAAATATTGATAATGTCTAAGATGCAATATGTGTGCTAACAAGTGATGATGGGCAACTCATTGTACATTATAATCATACATGTTTGATCCCACCAATTACATGATATAATCAATGTCATTATTAATGGTAATGCTTTCGCATAACATGTTATTACACAACTTCATAACATTTTTCAAAAGATGCTTTATTACTTGCAGTGCGAATACCGGTAGGTGAGGTGGGTCGCACGGCGCTGCCGCGACCTACCCGCCGCGTGACAAGTCGCGCGTCACGTCACCAAAGGCCGTTTGCTGCGCAATCCGCGGTCATTTACGAAAATGACCTATTGTAGCCCAATAACGTACGCTTTCACGTACTTTCAACGTATGATTAATGACTGCTTGTTGTACGCGTACTATTGCGTATTATTTTGTTACTATGCGACTAGCAGCATTGCGTGCATATCATGTGATAACATGCGCATGTAAGATGCATAATGTTATGCTATATAGTATATATACTATATACATCATATAGCATAACATGTCATATATGCAATATAACATAAGATAGCTGCAATGATGTTTGGTGACACCA
Source organism: Chlorokybus atmophyticus (assembly GCA_009103225.1). Taxonomy (NCBI): domain Eukaryota; kingdom Viridiplantae; phylum Streptophyta; class Chlorokybophyceae; order Chlorokybales; family Chlorokybaceae; genus Chlorokybus; species Chlorokybus atmophyticus. The sequence continues at coordinate 622,189 of RHPI01001616.1, read as the reverse complement.
GTTATGATGACCTTGATAAATGTAAGATGTTATTGTAAGTAGCAATAACATTAACATTGTTGTAACATATACATGGCAAGACCGCATGAATAATATGTTTTTCCACGCAAGGTAGCAACTTAAAAAACTGCAGCTTATTGTTTGAGTGATTCCGAGATGCGGACGCCGGCTTAACGGTTACTGATGAAGTTTGCACACTGTAATATGCGAACGTGGGAATTGTAACATGTATGCATATCAACTTGCATCACACATATTTATAAAGTAATGTGTTGCACTCTCAATGTTATATACGAAGGTAAGGATTTGGTGCACTCCACCAAGCTTGCGTTTTGAATATATGCTAACATAAACGGCCAAATTCATAAAACATGCATGTGGCGGCTTAGGATGTCGTCTGCGTACCGATAATATGTTATGTTGACTAGTGACATTATTTGCGTGATGATAACGTAAATGCAAATGTTTTGTAACTAGGGCAATTGTAATTAACATGCTATAGCTATGCATATTTAACCTACACGACCCTTTCTTTTTGAGCATCTGTATGTGAGGAACCAATCAATTAGGGCTCATATGTTTTGCAATGTCATGAATCGGGTGCTTTATCTAGCGCAGACCTCAATCTTGTTGCAATACACACGTCGATGCAAGTCGACGTTTATCGTTGCAAATATTACACGGTGACTGACCAGGGACTAAGGGACTGACGAGTGCCTGACCCTACCTGACCGTACCTTACCCTGACGACTTGGGCCATAACAGGACTGACTGGGCTGCCGGTGTATATTGTGGATAACAATCAACGGCCGATTGCCTATCGTACAATATAATGGACTGCTGCCTGCCTGTCATAACCTGCTTGTAATATATGTCGACGGCCGACCGCCGATCGTACAGCACCCGCGGCGGCGACCTACCTGTCATGGCAATAAAGTCACCTCTCAGTCCCCTAATTTCAACGAATGGTACGGAATATTTACGTAGTTAATACGATCGACCGCCAGTCGTATAGCATTTTACGACGATAACGTATTAAAATGGCAAGCAATTGACTTATCAGTCCCAACTTAGGGACGAGCGGTGGCGGTGAGTTGGGACAAGTATCGATTCATGATACGATGGAAGTTTCCTCTTAATACAATGATACGATCGTACCATCGATGTGGTACAGCAGTACCTTTACAATGGTACCATTGTATTGATACTTTTGTACCATTACGATGGTATAAGTATCATCGTAATGGTACAATGGTGTCATAAGGGAAGCCGTTGAGTTTTTAAGTCTAACGGTCCCCTTGTGAATCCAAACGCTAAGCCGCAACACAACGCTCAACTGCGCAAGGTCACGTGAGTTTGCGCAGTTGAGCGTTGTGCGGCGGCGGCGGCGGCGGCAGTGGCGGTGGCGGCGGCGGCGGCGGCGGCAGGTATGTGCTTGTGTGCTTGTGCATGTCTTGTCGTGTAGTGCGCAGCAGCGCAGCCTGACCGCCCTTCCACTCTTCGTGTTGCAGGGCGGCCACCAGGCCAGGCGGCGACGGTGGCGGCGGCCGCCAGCAGGTGCGCTGTTGTTGTTGTTGTTGTTGTGGTGGTGGTGGTGGTGGTGGTGGTGTTGTGTATATAATGTGTTGCGCCGCCCTAGCTGACCGCCCCTCTTTCCTCAGGACGGCTAGGCTAGCAAGGCGGAAGCAGCAGGCAAGCGGCAGCACAAGTCTTAGCGGCGGCAGACTGTAGTGTAGTAGGTAGTACAACTACCGTAGTAGTGTAGTAGTATACCGTAGTATGTTAGTAGTGAGGCTTGTCTTGTGTAGGTGACATGTATATGACTGTAATGTAATCAAGTTGTGATATATGATTGCCGTCTTGCACAGTCGATGTCACACAAACGCGGTACCTACTCATTACTGATGGTACTCTAAGGTACCGTTAGTCATAACCAGATACCTAGCAGTTAGGGACACTTACCACAAAGTTGCCGGTACCCAACTGATAAGTACCGGTCAGATAGTCTGTTAGTTAAGCTAAGTCACCTTTGCTTGACTGATAGGTATCTTACAGGTACAAGTTAGTTAAATCAAGTCCCTTTGACTTGACTGATAAGTACCTGACAGGTACCTGTCAGGCTAGGTCAGCCCCTTTGTGTAAACGGCCGGGGACGGCCGTTATACTCAGGTCTCTATATCGAGATTACAGGTGAACTAAGCCATGACAGTCTAAATAAGTATCCTCAGGTTCACGGCCGTTACCAGTATTTAATCGGCCGGCAGGGGAAACATTTTGCGACAATGGTGTTGTATGCTGCATTCTTGTGGATGCATATATGCAAACATGATAAGGGTGCTTGCAAATGCAGTTCAAACATAAGGGTTGTTACCGATAGGCCATACAAAGGCTTCAAACCGTTCTCGATCAATATGGCTTGTATGGATACTTGTGCTACTTCTCACACAAAATCAATAGATGTTGTAAAATTACAATAATTAATGTAAAGCGCTTTTTAATCATGTCATGGTGCAACTTGCATGTGTGAAATAATGTGTATGTATGTGTAAAATGCTTTATTTATATGTTGGCTTGTTGGCTAGTGTCAATCTAACAGTCATATTATGCTTACGAATAAGTATAACCACAGCTGTATATATATACTAATATATAGCATGCACACTTGCAAATAGTCATGAACAATACAATCCACACGGCGGGTGTCATAGTCAGGGTTGAGGTGGTTGCTTAATGTCTAAATTAGTGTTAGGCCAAAGTAAAATAAGCAATGCAAGCAGTAATGATGCAAGTTTTTAATATATTTAAATTTATCAACAACTGCACAAGCAATTTTAAGTTCACTATAATTGTTGGTTATGCAACCACACAATCAACTTGTCAATATGAAATTCCCATCTTGTTATAAAGCTTTGTGTTACACATGACATTTATTTAAATGTTCGACATACTTGCCCTTAAATTTTGTTGTAAACTTCAAACTGCTGATCAGCATTTTTGAGTTTACACATGTTCTGCAATTGCACTTCATGTATGATTGCTAAGGTAATGAGTAATGAGTAATATAGTTGTACGTGCATATGCTAGCATTAACCATGTACAGTCAACATTGTGCATGCTATATCCGGCATGTAAAAACCTTTTTATTTTTCCCACGTGTAAAATGTGACGTGTTTAATTAGTAATGTTTTGGCAATGAGTCACTTAATGGTGCAATTTACGGCTTGTACCATATTATTTAATATGTAATAGCTTTATATCGCAACTATTCTTGGCATTACTCAACTATTACGCAAAAATTGCACACGTAAGCATGCATGCAATGCTTATGTAAATTATTACAATACGCATCCATCACATTGTGCATAATTGTGTACTCTTTAAAAACGCTCACCTATATAAAATCATATTGAGTTAATGACACCGAGATTTCTCGGTGTCATTAACTCAATATGATTTTATACGTAACTTGTTATGCAATAATAAGTACAGTACATATTGCTTCCTTATAGATTAGTAAATGGAACTGAAATTGCAGTTTGAATGCTTGAGATGCGCGAAGGTTTGGTTCCTTTCAGCTATGTTACAAGATCACGTGTGGACTGTTGACAAGCGACGATGTTCATGTATTGCTTTCTAAGTGTAGGATTACCAAAGGTATTTTACCTTGGAGTCAACGACTATCACGTTTGACTTGCTAATCAGGTCAAAAATGATGGTTGTTGAAATGTAACACTCGAAGGACACTGTACTTGTACAAATACCAGTGTATAGCACCAGACTGGTACTATCTGGTTCTACATTAGTACGGTTCTTGCTGTCACTTGATTCGCTAGTACGTTCTTGTGTATAGCACGCTGTAACGGCTCACAAGCAGTGTCACTGTGGCAGTGTGGTACCGCATGACCGGTCCTTGCGCCGCGCAACTATTTTGGGGGCAGCATACGGTAGATCGAGTTGTCAGGTCACGGTAGATCGGCGCTGATGCTCAACCTCTCATCATGCCACCATCATGCAATCATCTCAGTATTATTAGTCACCCGCAAATTAAATATCGCGCCCAGACGCTTTTGAACCAACAGTTTTGGCGGTTCAGCCTAACCAGCACAACTGTACTTGCGTAGGGGGACACATGTACGTCGAAAATAGCATGTCCTCTCCCGCACCGAAGGGTGAAACTTCCTATCTTTTAATTGCACCGGAACTGGACCGGCTCCCGATACCATAGCAAGTCGCTACACCATGACCGACAAGTGGATGGACTTCTAACAGATGGGTCGGTCGACATCGGTCTCGGAATGCTGCCTGCGTCCCCGCGTCCGGACACGGCGGACGGGAACGCCCCTCTCCCCTCGTTGCGCTTTTTCTGCACACACGCGCGCTGACTATGCGTAACGGCAGAGCCACCGTTCATTTTGCTGTCGACCTTCACCACTGGCCATCTTTATCAAAGGTGTTAAACTTTAGTCACTCTCGCGCTCTCCTTATGAGCCGGCGGCGTGCCGGCCAACAGGGAGGGTAGGGGTGGACCTAAAAGGAGCCGTCGCGTTGCATGTGGTGACCGGGATTCCAGTCACGTGCGCCCCCCAACCCCAACAACTTGTTGGCGACAAGCGACCAGTGAACTACAAGTGAGTGAAGCCCAGTCAGTGCAGTGAGTAGTAGTTGCTTGTATTCTAGGAGCGAGCTCTTCAATCTGCGCGTGCGTTCTTAAAATAGTGCCGTGGCCAAAGTCAGGAGGCAGAGGCCGTTGGGCCAAGGCCAAGGCAGGGGCGGGCGGCGGCGGTGTCTCTAAGGGTGACGGCGGCGGCAGCGGGGGAGGGAGCGGAGGTGCGGGGGCGAGGGGCGCTGCCGCCCTTGGTCCGCGATGGGGCTGTACGACTACACCTACTACCGTAGTTCTGCGACGCCGGTGGTGGACCATGCAACTACGCCTACGGCGACGACTACCAATGACACCGCCGCCACGGCGGACCACGCCTTCCACCCTTACCTCGGGACGGACTCAGAGCACACCATCGCCATCGCCCTGATCTACGTCACCTTCATCCTCACCATCTTCGGCCTGGTCTTCTTCGCCTACCAGCGCTACAAGAAGTCATGCGGCTGGGAGGTGGTCTACGTCGCCTTCATCGAGACGACAAAGTACGTCATTGAGCTCTACGCTGGCCATGGAGCACCCTGGCTCATCATCCTACCAACACACAAGTTTGTCCTATGGCTTCGCTATGGAGAGTGGCTCATTACTTGTCCCGTGCTGCTCATTGCACTCTCCAACCTCACCGGCATGAAGGAGGAGTACTCTGAGGCCACCATGGCTCTGTTGACCTCCAATCAAGGGACGCTTATCATGGGTATCACTGCATCCTTTGCACATGGATGGGTCAAGGGACTTTTCTTCGGACTGGGACTCACCTATGGATCCTACATGTTCTGGACGGTGTTCAAGGTGAGATTGTAGTGTGTGTATGTCTGTGTGTATCAATCTGTGTGTATCAGTCTGTGTGATGGTGTAGTAGAGAGCTGTGGTGACCCTACAATCGTACAACCGTCTTTTTGTATCATTATCTTGTACTACATTTGATTAAACTACTTGATAGATTGTACCACAAGTAGTGATCTCTTGCTCACTCTCGTTTCTTTCAAGGTGTTCCGTGAGTCCCACGCCATCGTTCCCATCCACTGCAAGAAGTACGTGACCTGGATGGCCATCTCCTACTTCTCCTCCTGGTCCTGCTTCCCCGTCTTGTTCTTATTGGGTCCCGAGTGTTTCGGCGCCATCACACATTGGGGCTCCGTCATCGGCCACGTGTTTGCAGACCTGGTGTCCAAAAACATATGGTCCTTCCAGGACTGGCACATACGTTGGGTTGTAGCCAAGCACCACAGGAAGCTCTGGCGTGCTGAACAGAAGTACCTCAAGCAACATGGGATTAAAGTGGGCTCAGATGGACATCATGCCTTCATCCAGAACTTCAGAGACAAGCATGGCAATAGGTTCACACTCGATGCGTCTTATGAGCTCTACCGCAACATGCGCAATCACCATCCTGAGGAGTTTATCTCTCCTGCTGCATCCCCGCGTGCATCCATGTCAAGACTCTCTATTGAGGTGGAGACACCCCAACATCTCCTTGGCAACGGTGGTGGCAACGATCCTTTCAACACCTCACGCAACTCCTTCATGTTCGTCAACCCCAACAAAGAGAACGGCAGCGGTAGCGGCTCACACGGCTCGCACGCATTAACCGCACGTCCATCCAACTCGTTCGACAAAGGCACACGTCGCCCGAGTGCAGCCAACATGCACATGCAGATGATGCCTCAACCAACATCATCCAACAAGCGTGACTCCATGATGATCAACCCTGGCCCACGCACGGTCCTCCTATTCGACCCGGCGAGGTCTTTGGCTCCTTTTGTCCAGTTGCAAATCCAACAGAGGCGTTTGGATGTGACTTTGCGCCTGGCGGGTTCATTCGATGAGCTCGCGAGCTTGGTGCAAGCGGCCAATGCGCATTGGACCTATGATTGTGCGCTTGTGACGGCGAATGAAGAAGGCAAAGAAGCAGTGAGGATCCTGAGGACGCAGGCGATTGCTACCATCGCATTCGCATCACCAAACGACCCACCGATTGGTATGTGTATGTGTGTGTGTGCGTGTCACACACTAACACGCACTGTTCAGCTCACTTACTACGTGTATCTGTCTCACAGATGCTCACGAGTATGTTGACAAGCCCGAATTCGGTGTGGATTATGATGGTGGTGACCTCGAGACGGCCATCATGAAGCGCCGACCCAAGCGCCCGCCGCCCCCCATCGCGCCAACGGCAACGGAGTACGGCAGCAACAACAACAGCAACAGCCCACTCGCGCCGGCACTACTCACCAACAACACAGCACAGGTATGTCTGCGTGTGCGTGTGTGTGTGCGCGCGTGCGTGTGCCTGTATGCGCTTGCATCTGTGCGTGTGTGCATGCGCGTGCGCGTGCGCATGCGTGTGCGTGCGCTTGTGTGCCTGTGTGTGTGCACGTGTGAGCGTGTCTGTGCGAATGTCAAGCGTCTGACTCACCTTGTGTTGTTGTGTCCCAGGTTGCTCCTTCTGGCCTTAGCACTGTGCGTTCCGTGGAGGAGCAGGCGACTCAGAGCCTTGCTCAGATCCAGAAACTGGTCATGGAGATCACCCAGCTCAAGGCCAAGCTCAACACCAGCAGCGGCGCAGCGCCCGTGAGCCCAACGGAGGCCAAACCAAACAACAACGGTGAGTCAAATGTAAATGGGCATGTGTATATATGTGTGTGTGCGTGTACACGCGCGCTCTCATGCGTGTGTGCATGTGTGCGCATGCCAGCGCACGCACACGTGCGTGTGCGTGCGCAAAGCAACAACTGTGTGGCATCGTGATGTTGTGTTGATGTTGTTCGTGTGCCAGCCTCTACTTCTGATGCTGCGGGGTGGATTGACGGCCAGAGCGACAACATCATTGAGCACGGTCAGAAGTCTCCCACGTCGGGCGGCGCTGCCGCGGGTGCTCCCACGCTTCAGCCCATGGGCTTCACTTTCGTATAAATGAGAGAACAACAACAACATGTGTACCCACAACTCGGTGTGTGCACGCGGCTGCGCCAATGAGGAGTGGTTCATTCTTATGATTATTATTACTTGGTTACTTGGTTACAGTACGCGGGGTTCCTGAGTAGATATATGCTGTACAATAACACAAGGTGAGATGTGCAGAGCATACACGCTTGCTACATAAAGAAAGTCTATAGGTGGGGTTTAGGTACAGTACATTATAGAAAAGGATGAAACTATTTTTCCTGGCTAGCACACAGTGCAAAGCCAGCCAGTGTAATGCATACAATATTACTGCGAGCCTGAGGCTGAAGCTCACAGTGTGTACTCACATGACAGCCACCTTCACAGACGTGATAAGCAACCCCAAGCTGTATGCCTGATGTCATGTTTCCTTCTTCCCACTTGTATGCGCGCGTGAAGTGTTGGCTGGTGTTATCGCATGCGTAACTACGGACGATCCATGTCATGCATGTGGACACCTTGGATACACCTTCCAGTACTGTTACACACTGCCAGCGCTCATACCGAGAAGATATCGTACAATAGTATGCACAAACACACACAACAATACCACCTACACCGCCTGGAACAGCTCCGCCACCTGCCTTTTCGGCGCTTCGTTCGTCGCCACGATCTCGATGATCTTCCTGCTGGCTTCCGGGGTGAACAGCGCCTCCACCATCACCTGAGCGACCTGGTATAGGGGAGTGTTGTTGTCGGAAACACGTGTTGTGTATGTGGTGAAGAAGGAGTGTGTACCTGGTCGCGTGGTATGCTCCCGCCGAAGGTCTTGTCGGCACTCGTGGCCACAATGCCACCTGCTGGCGGGTCGCTGAGACAACAACAAGCACAGTCAATGTGGATGAGATAGCATGCCTGATGCTCACAACTGCAAGTGCGTGCGTGTTGCTCGCTATGTCTTACTTTTTCAAGCCGCCTGGCCGCACGATTGTGTAGTCCAAACCAGAGCTGAGCAGATACTCCTCAGCTTTCCGCTTCCAAAACTGACACACAAGCAAAGAGTGTGCGCATGCGTGTGCGCGTGCGTGTGCGTGTGCACACGCACGTGGTGTAACGAAACGACAGTGAACTTCCCACATCCCACAACTAACCACTCACCAGTATCCCCCCAAACAGGTTCAGTATAATAAACGACGGGTTCAGCACTTGCCCGACCGCCGCCCCGTTCGTCAGCAGCGACGTGCAGAGGACCAGACGAGGGACGCCCGACGCCTTGGCCGCGTCGACCAGGTTCTTCGTGCCCTGGGACAAAGGATATTAGAGCATTGGGGTGGGGTGTGAGTGAGGGTCTGTGTGTTGCTTGTACACGTGCGTGTGCAAGTGTGCAATGGGGGGGGCCGATCGACAGAGCTACAGGCCTGACAATGATAAAAACAACAACAACGATACAAGTACGACAACAAGAGGAAGGTTACAAAGTAGAACAACATACCATAAGCAGAACAAACAACCAGTAAGAAGATACTGATAATCAAGTGATGTGTCTCACCATCCAGTCGACGTTGTAGGCTTGCTGGAACACGTTCCCCCCGCTCGCCCCCGTCGCCACCACGATCGCATCCACGCCCGCCACCGCCTTCGCCAGCGCCTCCATCTCCGTCACATCCGCCACAACATACTACACACAGGACCAACCATCACACCACCATCGTCAAATTAACCAATATCCTCACCCTCACCTCTAGTTTCGGGTCTTCGCCGAGGGTCTCTTTCGCTCTGGCGATGTCGCGCACGCCGGCTCTGACGGAGACGCCGCGGGCGAGGAGTTGTCTGACGACGCGGGCGCCGAGGTTGCCGCGGGCGCCGGCGACAAAGACCTGACGTTGAGTGACGTGTTCTAGTCGAGTGAGAGTGTGGGTGGGTGGCAGTGCAGAGTTGGGTGCTCTGAGGTGCGCACATGCACACGTTTGCTTGCGAGTACACGTGCGCGTGCATGTGTGCCGATAAGAGCACGCATCAACTGCAAAGCAGTGCTCATGCATGACTTGGAACCCAGTCCTCACGGGTCCCAGAAGCACGCGCGCATCTGACACTGTCTTCATCAACGAGTGTGACTTGGTTGCTGAGTAATAGTGCATGTCTGTCCATCATCACATAAACACAACGGCACGTGCGGACAACGATTGAAGAGCGGGAATGGTGACGTGTTGATGTTCAGTGCTTCAAGATGGACGCGTGCACATGGATATATGCACTTTTGCGCGCGTGTTTTTGCGCATGCATGCGCGCGCATATGCACGCGTCCAACCCAGAGCACGCACTAGCGCGCATGCGCGCGCGCGCGCGCACGCGCACACACACACACACGTGCAAGAATATGTGACGTAGTTTCTTAACAAGCGAATTGGTCGCTGACTGTCGCTTGCGCGTGTCTGTCCATCATGCGCATTCCCGTAAACACATGAATGCATGCGTGAGAGCACAGAGCACACACACCTTAGTGGGACCGGCGCTGCCTCCACCTCCTCCTGCTTCCTCCACTGCCTCTTCCGTCAAATCTTGCAAACCCACAACAGGCCTGTGAAGGTGACTGTTACTGCATTCTGCAGCTCACTCTCACTGCCAGTTTGCAAACAGATAAGCACAGTCGCACTCACATTGCGTCCGCGAGTGCGACTGTGGCATGGCTCCCCCACGTGGCGGCGGCGACGCCGGCGCCAGCAAACAGCGCCAGAGCCTGGCGACGGCCGGCAGCTGACGAGCTGCTGGACGAGCTGCTGCTGGAGCACACCGTGATGGTGGAGGTGGTGGGCGGCGAAGGTGCATTCCTACTCCTGGACCTAATGCTGCGACGAGCACAACCGGTACTGGTACTCAAGGCTGCAGGTAGGGCCAGCAAGGCCGCCGTGGACGACGACGCCATGCCCGCCATGCTGGCCATGCCGTAGCAGCACAGAGCGCAACAGACAGCAAAATAGCCCAAGGCAACAATGTTTCTGCCCACTCTTTGATCTTGCTTGCCACGTCATGTGCGGATGACACAAGCAAGGGCGCACCGTTCTTTATTAGCATGGGACATTGCAGGCAGTGGACACATGACTCTTTATACGATTCCGGTCCCCTGTACAGTCTACCCTCGCTGTAATCACCCCCGTTCTTATGACACCCACGCAGTAGTGACCATTATTTTACATACCGATTTACATCGGGCAAACTCAACCCTTATGATGACCATCACACTCGCTGTAATGACCAGTGGCGCCAGTAGGGAGCGTCACTACAGCGAGGGTAATATGTATATTGCATTGGTTAGAGCTGCTTGTAGCAGGAGTTAGGGGCGCCAGTGCCGCGGGAGCGATCGCGGCGGCGGCGGCCGCTTTAGCGGCGGCGGCGGCCGCTTTAGCGGCGGCAGGGTGGCGGCGCTACTGCGGCGTCATTGGTTGTGAGTGTCATCATGTGTGGCAACCCCAGCCCCTCACATTAGCCGCACATCCAGGTGGCGGCAGTGATACAAGGTGTGTGTGTGTGTGTGTGTGTGTGTGTGTGTGTGTGTGTGTGTGTGTGTGTCAGGACATGTGCGCACATGTCCTGACACGCGTGTGCAGCTTGTCACAATGTGGAAACAAGTCTAGTTATGAGTACTACAACTTGTTATTGTTTGCAACTATTGCAATGACATTTATACCAACATCGCACTGCTGATCAGTGTGCAGTGTGCAGGTTGTTTGCAATTTGCTTGCATTGTCGTTGGTTGCAGCAGCCGACACACACAGCATGTGCGCACTGCGGCATGCTTGCCAAGTATTGCTTGGCTATCAATGTACATTGCTTGCACAGATGTGTGGTCAATTGTGCTGCGTGCAAACACATGCATGCACGTGCATCAAGCCGTTATGCATGCAGATGTCAGGACATGTGCGTACATGTGTTGCTGCACGTGTACAGCTTGTCACAGTGTGGAAAAAACACTGGTTATGAGTAATACTACAACTTTGTACTGTTTGCACTATTGCAATAGCATGTTTACCAACATCGCATCATGTTTATTGTGTGTATTTCCCTTGTGCAGGTTGTCTGCATGTTGCGTGCATCGTTAAATGTAGCAGCCGACGCACACAGCATGTGCACACTGCTGCATGCTTGCGAATCATTGCTTAGCTGTTCATGTACATTGCTTGCACAACTGTGTGGTCTTGTGCTGCGTGCAAACACATGCATGCACGTGCATGAAGCCGTTATACACGCAAGTGCATTCACGTATGTGCTTATGCAGATGGCAGATCAGAAGTGCGTGCATCTGAGCGCGCTAGAGAAAAAGCAAATATGTGAGTTGCACGACAAGTATCCAGACTACTCTCACGACAGGCTGGCACAGGAGGCCACCAACAAGTTGAAGAAGGCAATCAAGCGCAACACCCTGTCCGTTATCCTTCAAGGCAAAAAGAAATGGTTAGGAGTTGACAAGGCAAACAAGCATGCAGCAGCTAAAATGACAGAGCGCAGTGCACGCTATGAGCGCCTAGAGCAAGCATTATTCTTGTAATTTCAACAAGTGAGTACTTGATAGTCTCTTACTGCAATTTGCTGATTGCACACTTGCATGCATGCGTGTACATGCATGCACTTCAACACACTTGCATACACTTTCAGTCACTACTCTTGTGCTGCCAGTTGCTGACTGCATATTGCATAAGCGTATTCATGCGTGCACATGCATACAATTGCATGCACGTGCCAATTGAATGTGCTATGTCAACATTTGCAGAAGCGTAATGCAAATGTGGACATCTCGGATGTCATGCTGACTGGACAAGCCATTAAGATAAGAGATGAGATGCACATTGACGAGGCAGCGTTTAAGGCGTCCTCCGGCTGGTTGGACAAGTTCAAGAAAAGGTAAGGCATGTGTTGGAGTGGTGGCTACCTCGTGTATCATTAAGATTTGCTACTGAGCATGTTGTGTTGTCAGGCATGGCATCAAATGCTTCAAATACCAAGGTGAATCCGTTGATGCCGACGAAAAAGGGGTCGCCAGGGCGCGAGAGAAGTTGCCGCTGGTCCTGGACGAGCTTGGTGCAACGCCAGAAAAGCCACATACAAGTTTGATGAGGCTGGTTTGCAAATACGACAAACACCAGACCGCACATTGGCCACCGAACAAGTGCGAGGCCGAAAGAAGTGCAAAGAGCGCGTCACGCTGGGCTTCGCCGTCAATGTAGATGGCACATGCAAGGAACGCATCGTCCTCATTCACAAATATGCAAGACCACGCTGCTTTAGCAACATCTTCAATCCACTTCAATCCACAAGTTTGTGGACTACTACAACAACGCCTCGGCATGGATGACCACCAAGTTCTTCCTACAATGGTTGAAGAAGCTCAATGTACGCATGTCAATGGCGGAGAAGCACATTGTGCTGCTGCTGGACAACGCATCAAGTCACATCTTGCCGGACGCTCATATAGAGAAAGGAGAGCTTCATGGGCTGAACGTTGCGAGGTTTACACATGTGACGCTGGTGTATCTCCCTCCCAACACCACCTCCAAGATTCAGCCATTAGATCAAGGCATCATCGCGTGCCTCAAGGTTCGATACAGGAAGTTGCTGGTTGAGTGGCTGCTTTCACAAAGTGAGGAGGCCTCCACCCAAGTCTCAAACCTCAAAGCCAACATCAAGCAAGTCTTGTATTGGGCAGTGAGTGCATGGGAATCGGTTGAGCAACAAACCATTCGCAATTGCTGCAGAAAGGCGGGGATTCTTCCAGCATCATGGGACGCCGACATTCGTCAGGCCGATGAGCGATCCGCAACACGCCTGGAAAAGGAGGACGTCGACGAGTTCGCTGCACTCATTGATTGCCTCGACATTGAAGATAAGTTGACGGCGGAAGAGTATGTCAACTTGGTGGAAGAAGATGAAGTTGAGGCGGAGTTGAGTGTGGAGGAGCTGGTGGAGATGGTGACAGAGCCCGACTCAACCACGATGGAGGAAGAGGATCTCGACGACATTGATGTTGACAACATTCCCCCACCGTGCGTTCCGCTACAAGAAGCTCGTGTGATAGCTAGCCGTCTACAAGTGATCATTGATGACCATGCATACACATTCACACCACGTGATGCTCTAGTCATGCAGCGCATCATTGCCAAGATGTTGCGCGCATCGGACGTCAACACAACACGCGCGAGGCAAACGGACATTTGTTCATTTAGTGGTTAGAGGGGAGTATTGTTGTTAAGTATTAATTGAGAGCTTGAGTTGAGGCATCACATACAAAGCTCTTTATGTTCATGCATGTTTGCATTTGGAAATGACTTGATTGCAAGCAACACCATCAACTTATCTCGCTGCAGTGACCGGTTGTCACTACATAGAGCACAACCCAGCAGTTGGCTCAAACCTCGCTATAACGACCAACTGTCACTACATAGTATACTTACGTTCCAGTGACTGCTGGTCTCTACATCGAAGAAATGACACCTCTGTGTAATGACAAAACGGCCCAAAACATCCGTGGTCAGTACATGGAGGGTAGACTGTACAGTGATGGTGTTGTCGCGCAAATAATGTGTGACGTGTGAGTGTTCTTACAGCACGGGCGAGAGAGTGGCTGCTGATACGGCTGTGGGCCATGGCGCTGGGAGCATTGGCCTGGACGGCGGCGGCGGCGGCGGCGGCGGTTTCATAGGCCTCGGCATAAGTGGCGGCGCTATCTCTTACTCCGCCGCTCAGTGCGGTGTGTTTCTTCTCCCCCTGCTTGTGAGCTTCCTGCTGAGCGCCCTCTGCCTAGCCGTCCTGGAGCTCTGGGAGGAAGGGAGGAGGCGGCGGCGCCTCAGGCCAGACATCAGACTACTCTACACATCGTTACACATTGCTGCGTTCAACGACAGATGATTACTAGGGCCGCAGACCGGTGAACCTACACCTCCTAGGCTAACAAGGTGCGCACATTGGCACAAGAGATATGCTTGTCATTTTCACTACTGTCATTGTGCGTTTGTAGCCGAATGTCNTTTGGCAACAGTGTGCAACAGTGCACACTAATTGTCTCGTGCATCACAGATGTGGTTGCCTTGTTGGCACCCGATAGAGGCTAGTGATCTTCAATGAAAACTTGTTGTGGTAGTTGAAATGTGGACTATCTGATGGCAAGGTGGTGAGATGGTTAAGCAGTTTGTCTGTTAAAGTGCAATCACATTTCATACGCGCTCCACATGTAGCAGCCTGCCATCACAGCTGGCATGCACTGAGGTTCACATAGGTACGGTGGCAAGGGAGCTGTCACATGGAACCAATTGTGCACTTGCCTTGCACGAGCATGCTGTTATTTGCGTACCACCAATGCAGCGCTGCTCGAAGCCTCATTTCACCCTTCGCCTGACAGGCACAAAGCTCTAACGCCATATCAACAGCAATCAACCGCCGTTGTCGCAGTAACAAGCCCCTCCTCCCACCCACACCATCACCACCACCACACATGCATGCGTACGTGCAAGCATTGGCGCAGGCACGCACAGACACACAGGTGCACACACATATACACCCCCACCCCAACCCATGCCCACGCGCACGCCCACCCACGTTTACGTCTACCATTGTCGCTTCCCACCTCATCTCACTCCTCCCCTTCCAACACCGTGCAGGTAGTGTGGAACCGCTATCATATGTTGTTGACTGCCTTTGGTGTATGGGGATGATACGCATTTGATATGTGGTTGTGAGTAGTGGTGTGCTGGAGGACATACATATGTACATACATATATACATGTATACACCCGGAGGAGGCAGGATAAGGTCGTGTCTGAGCTTGTTAGAGTTCGAGTTAGTCGGAGGCATGTGTGCGTTGTCTAATTTCCTCTGAGGGGCATACGAAGGTTGCTGAAGGGTATGATGACGAAGCGCACAGACACACTATGTCAAGGCCAAGAAACTGGTTGGGAGAAATATTCGCCAAACACGGGGCCGTATCACGTAATAGAGAGCTATTTTGGGCCATGCAGGAGCGTGATGAACCTTACCTCAAAGAAGAGCAGTCTCTGCGCAACTGTAGGTGGGAGGGTAAGGGTGATCAAGGTAGACTATACGAAGCTCAACATATCAAAGAAACTATGGTGTCGTGAGAATGACATAACACAACATGCGTTGGCTGCTGTCTGGTGCTGTCTCTGCCCACTGTTGCTCTGTACTTACAAAAGCGTTGTGGGGTGAGATGAGGCCCAGGGGCGCTCTTACTTTTTGTCATTGGAGTAACTCGTGCAAGGTATAACAACAAAGCAGGGTATGACAGTGTGTGCACAGCAGACATAACGAGAGAAAAAGCATCATCACAATGCAACCCCTCAACTAACGCATGATAGTTGTCGTATTTGCAAACGCTTCTCACCGGCGCACATACGCACGCACGCACGCACCCTGGTTCTCATCAGGTGTGTCTGCACGTAAGCTGCACACATATGCAGATGCATGTGTGCGTGCGCGTGCATGTTGTGTAGTACTTAAGCGGAGGGTGTTCATGTCGCGGAGTACGGTAAGGTCAACCACAAGCGGGTAAGCGTCAGCCCGAGCCTTTGAGCTCTCTGTTGTCAAGCAAGTGACTGTATGAGACAGGCACAAACACACAGATGCATGCACACGCCCGTGGCACGCTCTTACACACATACGCACGCGCATGCGTGTGCACAGAGTACCACAGGCATGCACTCGTATGCACGCACAGGTACGTTCGTACGTGCGCGTACACATGCGCAAGCGTGCTGACATGTACATGTGTGCACGCATATGCACTTAGACAACCTCACCCCACGCATACGCGTGCACGCCCATGCTTGTCCGTCCTCCACAAGCGCAGTCATGTACGGAACCACGTCCTCAATGTGTCCACTTGGGGTGTCCTTGAATCAACCTGGTGATATGTCCCATAACGATATGCGCACACGTGTACGCACTGTGCATGCATACGCGTTTGCGTGTGCGCTTTGTGAAGAGAGTTGCAGCTGTGTACATGCGCATGTGTACGTGTCCACGTGTGTGCGTGTGTGTGCGTGTGCACGGGCATGTGCGTGCACATCTCTTGTTTGTCTTTATTTTCAAGACAGTAGGAACCCTGTCTGATTGTTTGTGGTGGAGACGGGTGTCGTCTGTTTGTGTGCTTGCGTAGCTGTTGACATCTATGTGCGCTTCTGCTAGCCTGCAACAGTGGCATTAGCATCCGTGAAAGTGTGCGTGCGTTTGTGTGTGCACGGACACTGCCTACCACACGCCAAGTATGCCTGAGTGCGTGACACGACCCGTCAACCATGGTTGACACTCCCACAGCGTACAGATCTGCATAAGTGGGTGGTAATGACACAACAAATGTTGACCATGATCATGCTAGTTGCAGTGTTCGAAGTTTCTGGAAAAGGGCCCCCCC
>RHPI01001616.1:564866-604420 GCA_009103225.1 Chlorokybus atmophyticus | reverse complement strand
CCGCCCCCCCCTCCCCTCCTTTCCCCCGACCACAACATTATTAAAAGGCCTTGCAACGCGTAGTCTTCCTTACCTCCTTGCTGGCAGCCAGGAGGAGAATTGCTGGGCAGTACTGCGTCGCTATATGTATAATAATGCAATGCATCAGGACATTGCCCCAGCCAAGGTGACTTTGTATGCCAAAATGTGGCTGCAGGTTGCTGCAGTGCTGAGAAGCGATTGTTGAGGCCGCTTAAACCACTTGCTGCGGCCGTCGTCATCATGTGTAAAGTAAGCACAGTACATTTGGCAAATGTCTCATATTAGAACAAGGTTGGCCTTGACTACATATCTTTACAATCAGCATACATGATGTGCTTTATAATGGGACAAGGTTAGCCTTCGCTTTATTCCCTCACAACTATCTTGTTTTTTGAATGAAGTCATCACTAACAAATAAACCAAATAATGCGCACGTTTGAAAGAGTTGTGTCATAGGTTAGCATCTTGTACTAAGGTTTTTACTACGCCATCGAGCTCATTAAACAGCTTTGTGAGCTCATGTGCTACGCCGGGGAGCAGCAAGTGATGCACATGTTGAATTGCAGCTTTAAGCACGGATTACATGGCATGCGTTCACCTTGCATGGCACTTGTGTGCCACGCAGCCGGGGTGCTTGGGTGATAGCTGTCTAGGGCCTCTCCCGATCAGCCCTCATGGGGTAAAGTGTTATGTGTGTGGCTTGTGCATCATGCATATATAGTGATTCTACATGAGTGTGGCTATAGTTGGAGGGTGTTGGAGAGGTTGATAATCGCACTCTCTCCTCGTATGGGACTTTCATCCATTCCACACACACACACACGCGCGATTGCCACAGCACAATACCCCATGCGCGTGCCGTATGAATATGTTATATATGATATGCGTATACGTATATGTGGTGCACATGATGTGTGCACACTGTAAGCATGGTTCGCGCATTATGTGGGAAAGCATTGCATCTTGTTTATGTAAATGTATATTGCCACAAGTTCTCTGTACTAGTGCATAGCATTTATATTCTCCAACAATCCATGTCTTTATTGCCATATATTGTCTCATATATTGCGGATAAATTATAAGCGGTCATTGGTAACAACCGCATGTATCGATTGCGTTGATAAACATGTTGCAATTGCTCCTGGGCCATTATTTCATACACATCGTGGCACATTATGTGTGCCACGATGTGTATGAAATAATGGCCCAGGAGCATGCCCACCCTGTGCTAGTATCAATACACTGTTAATAATTTACAACAATACTATGTAAACACATTGGCATGTACGTTTCAATTTTCGGTTAATAAGTTGCATGCACACTTGGTGTGCTATGAACGGTGTTACCCGTGTTGGTATATATACATATATGTATTAGTCGTTCGATAAATCATGGCAAAACTTTTATCGCAAAATGCATAGTTACATAACACGATATATCAAGATATTGCAGCATCATGTGTTTTATGATTGGTGATCACATCTGTTTTAGTATTGACTGCAGCATTCTTTGGGACTTCATACCATTAGAACTACTCGTGTTGACACTAGCCCCTGAAAGCCCCTACGCCTACGGTGTAGCCTAGCACTAAACAGAGGTTTTCAGCATTAGCGTTGAAGACCGCGGGTCTGACTGGGAGTTTTAAAACCTGGCACAAACCATAAGATCTCAAACTCCGATAAATATAATAGCTAGGTCATATTATATAGCGTAGTAAGTAAATTATCAACTGATGTTTTCGGCAGTCCCAATCAGTACTCAGTCAGCAGTTATCCGAGTCAGTACTTATCACCAAGGTATAAGGCAAGGGCGCTGTTTCGTAAAGTAGCCACGGAGAAGCTCAGGTTGGCTGGTGGGCGCTGTGTTCAGGGTGGTGATGGGCTTGTGCAGGTAATTGGACTTCGAATTTGCATGTTGCAGCAGGCACCTATTGGCTCGCCTGCATCAAGCTGTTTACGCAAATTGACGCAAGGAAGCAAGCAAGCAACTACTATAGCTGTGTGCTGCAGCAGCTGCTGCTGTCGCCCGCTTCTCTTAGTTGCTTTCTCTGCTTCGGCATGGGCGGGGTGTGTTGCTTATGCATGCCCGTGCCAGAGCTTAATATACCATGTGAAGACGCAAGCAGACTCATACTGTTGTGGCAACTGCCCCGCCGCGGTAGGCAGCTGAGAGAGCAGCGGTTGCTCTTTATAGGTATGCTACTTGTCCTTTATTGTTCCAGGCATTGCTGTCGCTAACCTTACTGTCGTCGTTTCTCACATACTCCGTTGCTTCTTGGGTTAGGGGATGCAACCCATGGCTAGTGGTTGGGCGTGCGGGGTCGCCCATTAGGCTTCCCCTTGGGGACGACCACTTATAAGGCATTTACTACTATTTCGCCCGCAGGCACAGCAGCAGTTAAGCATCCCGGGCCAACCGGACACCCCTTCTCAATGAAACACCCAGCTTCAGGCGAATGCCCCACCTCAACAGCGTTTGACCATGGCAACATAAGGAAACTCTCTGTAGGCAATGCTGCAAATTGTTCCAGCGGCAATGGTTGGGATTGCTATTAATCAGGTGAGTGTTTGTAACAGGTGTTATGTACGCAGTGTTGCAACACATCGTGCTGTGATTATGGTGTGGCTGCTTGCCAGGCATTCAGTGTTTCCTTGCATGAAAGGATGGAGAAGCTGCAGAAGACTATGTCCAGGGACATGAAGAAGCTGCGAAAAGACGCGAACACGGGCTTTTTATGGTTGCATGAGCGTTTTGGCAATGATTTGCATGATACGCGAAGACTCTCAGATGGCAGAATTTTGCGGGAGGACATGAAACAGCTGTGAAGTGACATCGAGAAGCTGCGCAATGATGTGGACATGGGGCTTTGAGAAGATCTATGAGCACTTTTGAAGACACCTGGGCGAGAAAGATGTGGGAAGACTTCTCGCCGGTATTTGTTGCTAAGTAAGTAGATATTGCTACTTTGTTCATAGATCTGAGCATTAACCTTTGGCAACAGTGTGCAACAGTGCACACTAATTGTCTCGTGCATCACAGATGTGGTTGCCTTGTTGGCACCCGATAGAGGCTAGTGATCTTCAATGAAAACTTGTTGTGGTAGTTGAAATGTGGACTATCTGATGGCAAGGTGGTGAGATGGTTAAGCAGTTTGTCTGTTAAAGTGCAATCACATTTCATACGCGCTCCACATGTAGCAGCCTGCCATCACAGCTGGCATGCACTGAGGTTCACATAGGTACGGTGGCAAGGGAGCTGTCACATGGAACCAATTGTGCACTTGCCTTGCACGAGCATGCTGTTATTTGCGTACCACCAATGCAGCGCTGCTCGAAGCCTCATTTCACCCTTCGCCTGACAGGCACAAAGCTCTAACGCCATATCAACAGCAATCAACCGCCGTTGTCGCAGTAACAACATCATGCCTCGCGTGTATGTACCTCATATTGTGTGATGCCACCAACACTGTCCAATCCACGCCAGATCCACGCCGCCGATGTTATCAGCAACGTTGTTGTTGTTGTTGTGTTTGCCGGTGCAAAGGCGCGTGCTCATACTCGGCGCTGCACACATCAGTACTGACACTGGCGGTGACACGCTGGAGTTGTTTGATTGTTTACACCTTGCTTCAAGCAACTATCCACTTGCGTGCGCGGCGGGCCCACATATACCCCGCTGTTGGGTTCCTTCTCCCTACCTCCGGCCGGAGGATGTCCTTGTCCGCCTCCGTGTACACCTACTTGAACCCATGCTCTACGCGCACAAAGCAGTAGCCCATCCCTTTGAGCAACACGCTCCACATGCGCACGTCTCGCAACACGCTTAAGTGTTTGCCAACAGTGTTTGCCACTCTCAGCCGGGAAGCACTCCTCTGACTTGAGTCTGCATGGCAAGCCTATGAGCACACATGCCAACACACCGATGAGAGATGGTAGTGGAGGCGTGCTTGCCCAACACCAAGTGAATGTGGGGCTTGCCCAGGAGGATGAGGTCGCCCAAAGCCAACAAACGCTCCTTGAAAATCTCGGGTACTTCTCAAGCATGGGTTTGCCGCGGTTTCACGCCACCTGCGTGGACACGTTGTTGTCACTGTGTGCGCGTGCGTGTTACTGTTGTTGTTGGCGACTTTGTGCTTAAGAGCTGACATCGGTCCATTTAAACGTAAACTCGTTGGCAGGACACCGATGAGATGGGTGGCAAATTGGCATTTGCTGTCCATCTCATCAGTGGTAACGGTTCCTCTACACGTGACAACCATATGCGTCCCCTCCTCCTCGGCTCTCATATGAAGGATGCATGCTTCTCCTTGAACGCAACGACGTACCTAATGAGTTTCTTTTGCTCTTTGTCAATACCCCTTCTTCACCAATCTGTAGAAGCCCGAGTTCCCACCCACCCTGGCACCCATGTATTTGTGTCCTTTAATAGTCGTCGCTCTGCCAGAGAGAATGAGAGAGTCTCCCACTCCCTCATAGGGAAGCGCATACACGTGTTTGCGCGTTGGCTTGCTGCAATGGATTTCACATAGATATTGGTCGGGCGCAGGCCTAACCGTTGTGTCTGTGACCATGTTTAGCGCGTACACCGCTCACATGCGACATGCCGTCAACTCCGCCAGCTTTGCAAGCAGGTTTGTGTCATTAAGAAGCTCGTGGACGTGGCGGGAAAGAGGTAGATGATGTCCCCAGTACGGACACCTGCTTTGAAACGTGTGTGTTTGGGGGGCGGAAGGGGGGGGGGGGGTCCCAACCAAGATGGATGATGGATGGGCCGGCAAGAGAGGAACAGGGAGTGACGGAATGGTACCAACCTGGGGGAGTGAACAAGTGGAGTGAGCAAGTGGCACTTGTGTTGCAGTGCAAGTTGTTGCAAATAGAGCTCACCATCTGACGCAGACGAATGAGCGCACACGCACGCCCATGCAACACCGCGCGCACACTTGCACATGCCTATGTGTGCACCCATGCAGTCACGCTCGTGCACGCACACATGCAAAATACCTGTCGCATGCGTGCCTGCGCGNCCCCCCCCCCCTCCCCCCTCTTTTTTCCTCCTACACAACCGACGTGCCTATGCACATTCGATGTCAATATGTTTACATTATAATAAGCCTTCCCTCACTTTACATGCGTGTAGTTGAACAAGGGGACCTTGCCAATCAATTGCGTTAGGTAATAAAATTTCCGAGCTCTGATCATCGTCATAATAGACGCCGGCATGCCAATGTAAGTAATAAAATCTATAAGATAAATATGTAAATAATCGAAAACGCAAGAATATGGGTTTTCACATTTAACTACGCGAGTACATAAACTTATCAAGTAGATTATTATATAACTACACCTAAAAGGCACCTGCATTTCGAAAGAAAGCTTCTTGCAAGATTGTTTAGCAAGTAACCTCGCAAGCCTTGCAATTGAATGGATAACACATATGTGAGGTCCGGGTAATTAGAAAGCTAAGTTAAATAGGTCTGTATATATAGATCTTTTTCAATTTATTATTCAAATCGTGTTGCCATACATTAATGGCCGGTGCAACCGGCCCAATGGCATGCGGATGCAAATAAGATAAAGAGTGGATTAAACTTGATAAAGTCTCTAATAACGCTCAATGTCTCTTTGAATTGTGCAACGCGCCTTACAAGCAATGTTTCCCTTGCATCGTAGCAAGGTTGCGTTTGTTGCCATTGCTTCTAATTAGGAATAACATGATTAATTATTATGGTCTCCATATCCTATTGCTTGGGCCCATATTACGCTTGCATATAACTGACAACGCTATGCATTAACTGACTCACCGAAGTTATTTTTGGAGAGGAATGGTGTGAGGTAATAGCAAGATTGAGTGCGTAAATTGATGATCTTGCAACGTGTATAGCAAACATAGGAGTGGCAAACAAGCAACTCCCGCGCGGAGGGGCCCAATGCATTGCAAACACACGGCAAAATGCACGCAAATTTCAATTGGGGCTACGGCAGCGTTGTAACCATCTATCTTTAATTAGTACACAATGTAAGATATGTACTACCACCCTTTTGAAGTCAACATGCGTATGTGTACGTGTGAGTGGAAATGTTGAATGTAGGAATACGTGTAATGCGATTCACATGCATGCATGTTGCAGGCGTCATGCAATGCTCATGTTGACCCTTCCATACACCGTCACGTAGATTATTTTTATCATATAGCCCCTCGCGCTCTTTTCATGTGTTTATGCGCTTGTATGATATGTTTCACTTGCTAACCGTGTCATGAGTATAAAGCAGGTATCGCATTAAATGCGATACCTGCCATATGTAACGTAATGAAGTGCATATTGATTGTAATGGTCGTGTAGCACAACAACCAATTGTCAGTGAGTCAGCGATTAACATACAAATAATCAATTAATCTCCACGGAAGCCACGCTTACCTTACCAGCATTTCATACTGCACTCCCGTATGAAAGTTTATCGGTAATTAAGGTTGTTAACGGATCGTTGCATGTTTGATTGTGTCAGCAAGGTACTTGTCATATAAGTTACGTACGACGTATTATACAAGACCGTATGCGTCTTCATTGGATAAACGAATATACATATGATAGTACTGCAATAATGTTATAACTTTTGTAGTATTGCAAATGGTAATTCAAAAAGTATTATCCCATAATCATGTCCTCCTATATGTTTAAATCTACCAGTCCATCTCATGTGCCATATCAGAATCGGTCGGTCGGACTGACATCATGTGAGGGTCTTGTGATGAATCACAGTGACATGATGTGAGGGTCTTTCAATAAAACCCTCTTAAAACTTTTATTGGTTTAAACCGTTCTTTCAGTGCTGACGGAAGGTTTTCCCTTGATATCTTCCGCTACCAAGGACATGTCACGGCTTCCTCAGGCTGGCACGGGAAGCAATCGCGCAGCACTGCCAGTACGGCGTCAATGCCGGAGTCCGCCAAAAGACGTCGTTCGCCGCGCTTGGGCTGACGCAGCGACGTCACAACGCCCTCTTAGATCACCATGTAGCATTGACCTCTGACGCAGGGAGTGTGAAAGAAACGCCGCTACTGACATGTCACGGCGGAGTGACTTAGTCAGGCTATGACCAGAACCATTTGCAGGTGAGAGGAAATGTACATGAGGTTGGAGTATAAATGCTTTGCTCCGGTTTGCGGAGAGCAGAACTGACTGTCTGCTCCACACCAGAAGAGATACAGCGGCGGCAGCGCTGTGTGCGTCCTTGCATGCCGGTGACAAGTGCAGCAGAAGGGCCAGCATAGTTACAGCTCCCCGGCATCTGCTCTGCTGAAGCTCAAGGGGTAAGCTCATGGTGGCTGGGCCTTTTTCCAATAGGTGTCAGAGAGTTTTATGCCTGGCTTGGGGTGCCTGCATGACAAGCTGCTGCCTGTGTGGGTAGGCACAGAAGCGTGTGTCTGTCCCCTTTTGTTCTTCTATACAATGTGGTTGTTACAGCGTCTGGGCTGGGTGCTGTGTATATACGACCGGGAGTCCCACATTAGCACTCAAGAGTCCACACATGCATCTCGAGTAGTTGCCTACGTGCTCTCTGATATCAATGCGGTACATGTGAGCATGTGATTGATGCAGTCGCTGCAAACCGATCACTGCCCCAGCTTGGCACCATCCCCTCAACATCCCTCCCGCAGGTGCCTTCTATTGTCCATCTATTCCACACAATGGCGACACCTTCACCACCTCCTTCACGCCCCGTCCACGAGCTCCTGAATGAACCCAACCTCCTCGCAACGCTCGCCACCTGGACGGCCTGGCGCGACAAGTTGTACCCGTTGAAATCGACCAACGCCAATGCAAAACCCAACAGCAAGCCGTCGCGCAACCAGATACGCGCCATCATGGACATGAGCAGGAGGGAGAGGGAGACAACCTTACGACCACCGAAGGACTCGGTAAAGCAGTTTGTGGGTGACGTGTGCGTGTGCGTGTGCGCGTGCGCGTGCGTGTGTATGTTTTTTGTGTGCGTACGCAGGTGCGTGTGTAAGCACATGTGCGTGCATGCGTGTTGCATTTTCAATCTCTCACCCACTCATCTGTCTCAACCTTCAGGTCCAGGAGGAGTGGAGGCGTGAGGTTGTCAAGTACGGTGAGCTAGCTCAAGCCACATACGACTCCCTACAGACCCGCAACGTGTACAGCCCCCACTTTGGCGACTGCCGCTTCACTCCTTTCACCCTCATCAACCCTCTCAACAACAACAACAACAACAACAACAACAGCAGCTACCTGTTCAGCAACGACAAGGTAGACAACGACCCCAAAGACTTCCTCACCCTCGGTCCCGACTCGAAGAGGTACCGTGCGGTGCGTGTGCTTTACGCGGACTCGGGCTTCTACAAGTTGGTGGAGAGAGGCCAAGACAAGAGGAAGAACTTCATTGGGTACGTTGCTGTTGAGGAGAAGGACGAGAAGGATGACAAGGATCAGGGGGTGGATGTGGTCATTTCGTGGAGAGGGACCATCACTCATGACGAGTGGACTGAAAACGGCAAGATACCACATGTGAGTGCACGAGTGTACACATATCAACTCTTGAACACACAACAACGTTGATGTGTACAACACGCACACGCACACGCACACGCACACGCGCACGCGAACGCGCACGCGCACGCACACACACACGCGTCTTTCTATTCAGGTGGCATGGAATCAGGGCGAGCCCGTATATGAAAACCGCGTCCCAACCCAGCTTCTAAAGTTCAGTCCTTTCCCCGACATCATCGATGGGAAGACCGTGTTGTTGGCTTTGGGCGCCCTCACCCTCTTCATCAAACCCCACATGCACCTGTTGTTGGGGGGTTACTCACACTCCCTCCTCGACAGCTTTCCCGCCACTCTCCTCATAGCGTTGCTGGCGGGCGTGCTCGTAGGCGTGCCACGCACACTCAACTCAGAGGCCTACCACGAGATTGTTGAGGCAGAGAACAAGCAGAGTGGCCATGTCGGCAATGTGTTGTTGGCCGATGTGCGCATGTGGGGAGTGTTGCTCAAAGAGTGGGGACTCTACTTTGCCAGAATGTTTTGGCGTACTCAGAAAGGCCATGATGCGCGTGTGGAGTATGGCTTCAAGCAGGTGTACACGGAGGCAGACCCAACGATCCTCGGGCCCGAGGGCAAAGAGAAGGAACCCAACAGCAACGTGTATGTGGGCCCGCCGCGCATGCAAGTGTACAGATGCTTGAAGCAACTTGTGGATAGTGGCGTGAAGATACGCAGCATCACCACAACGGGACATAGCCTTGGGGGTGCGTTGGCGTGTATGAACGCATATGACATCAGCACCACACTCTTCTCACCCACGCACCCCGTGAAAGACGTCACCGGTGCCATCCACGACGCTGGCGAGAACAACATGAAAGACAACATCAAGGACCTGCGTGACCATTTTACAAACAACCACAAGGTCCCGCCGCCGGTGACTGCGGTGACATTTGCGGCGCCGCGTGTAGGCGACGTGCGTTTCGCGCGAGCTTTTGGACCCGCCAGCACAACGACAACAACTTCAACAACAGCAGCAGCAAAGTCACCGTTGTCAACAGCGGCAGGATGGATCTGGCGTGGGTTGGACATGGTTGGTCCAATTGGCAGCCTCGTCTTCCTGCTTGCTGTGTATCACATCGCCACAGGCGTGTTGCACCTCGACAGCTGGGTATGTTATGTTGGGTTGTCAAGCAGCGCGTTCTCCCATCTCTTTGTCTGTTGGGATGCTGATCATGTTGTGTTGTGTTGTGGTCTGGTGTGGTCAGCTGGCAGTGTTGGTGAGTGCACTTGCGCTCATTGGCTGGCCCGCACCAATGCTCGGGCCAGTGATAATGAGTTTGCTGGATGCTGTGTTGGTGCCAGAGGAGTCCACTGCCAACTTGAAGGTGCTCAAACAGTGCTTGTTGTTGTTGTTGCTGCTGGAGGCAGCTTGTCAACACTGAGTCTGGAAGCGTTGCTATGCATGATGATGATGATGATGATGATGATGATGGTACTGATGATGGCATGATAATTATGATGATGATATTGACAGCGACATTGGCTGGCAGATGCTGCGCGTTGTTCACGTACACGACATCGTTCCAAAGGTGCGTGCGTACATGTGCATGTGCGTGAGTCAGCGTGTGCATGCCATGCACGCCGTGTGCATGCGTGTATGCGCATGTAGCTATTCTTCTGTTGAGTTAAACTTATCAGCTCGTGTCTTGTCTAAACTGCTCAACTGCTACTGATGTGGTGATGCACTCTGCTACACATGCACGCAGGTCCCCATGGGCTGGCTCAACATCTCCAGCCCGTAAGTGATGCAGTTGAACTCTCTTCCCACATACCTGACCCAATTCTGCATACATCGCCAGTGGCTCACTTCACTTGCGTGTGCGTGCGTGTTCATCAGGTATCAGCACGGTGGCGTGGCGTTGAAGCGCGACATGTATAAGGTTGACGTGTACAACAAAGAACGCAGCGATCTTTTCTTCTTTCTGCCGGGTCCATCCGTGTCCGGCTGCCACAACTTGGAGGTAAAGCACACATGTGACTGCAATGAGCACCAATGCCTGCACGCACACACACAATGACAAACACATGCGCGCAAGCGCACACACGCACACACATACAGGTTCACCTGCACATGGTGGACCCGAGCCGCGATCCTGCGCTGATGCACAAGATCACCAACGTGATGTATCCCGACACGTGCATTCCGGCCGCGTGGCGCGTGACCGACAAGAACAAGGGCCTCGTATACGACGCTGTGAACGACCGCTGGAGGGAAGTGATCAAGGAGGAGTCTACTACACCCAACAGCAACACAACTTTGCCGCAGCAGCAACACGTGCTTGACAAGGTCGCATGAAGTGCATAGATCATCCATTACGGCATATACATGTCTTGTCTTAGTTAGGGCAGCAGAGAAAGGTGTGAGTGTATAGTGGGACAAATCTTGAAACGGTATGGGCGTTTGTGCTTGCTAAGTATGCTGCACGCAAAGTGCGTGAAGTCGCATGCAAAATCAACAAACAAAGTGCCCACGTTGATTATAGTTATCACTTGCCTACACGTGTGTCAACTCAGGACCAGTCTGCGCACTCACCCCTGCTAGCTCACACCCTTTTTCTTGCTGCCCAGCCCAATGCTAAGCTTGCAAGGCAATTCATCATCATACCTGCACATCAGAAACATGAGCGAGAGTTAGTTACACATACACGTCATGATGCGCGTGTCAGACTCCCCACCCGGTAACAAGGGCAGTAATTGAGCCATGTGTGGCCTTGTGTTGTGGAACAAAGCAACTGAAAGGAGTGATGACATGCTGGCAAGACCGCTTACTTGTGCGCCAATGCTTTAGCTGCGGTGGTGCTCCATGCATGTGCGATGATGAAGCTGAGTGCAAGCGTGTTGGCTCTGTCTCTGGCTGGAACCCACCCACTGCTGCACACACACTTATCAACTGTCACAACAATCACTCAACATGTACTCACTGATCACTCATTGGCAGTGAGAAACAAAGCTGATGAAGAGTTGTGCAATTCACAGCTAACTTGCAACTGGGACGCTTTCTCCTCCTTTTGCTTAACAAGCAGTAATTGATGTGGGTCAGGCCGAAATTCGTGACAATTACACATACCACAACACTGCCGCGGCTTACCCTTGAAGCAGCAGCTCCACCTTTCAACGGTGGCATACACAAGCAAGCAAGCAAGCCTCGGCCAAAGAGCACTGTCAGGACCACCATCATGATGTCAGGCAAGCAAAGGCAGTTGCGAGCCAACAGGAACAGCATAGCAAAAGCTCTAGGCGGACAACAACGACACCAACGGCCAAGGCGACGACGACAACGACTCGCAGTGGACTACCTTCAGCGTCGTCGTGCCGGCAAGCACAGCACGCGCACACTTGAGCACGCAATAGCGCACAGTTTGGCGCCGAACATAGGCTTGAAGACTCTTCAACCACTGGCCGCTGCTGCAGAGCTGCGTTGCAAGTACCTGTTGCCTGTTGGGACTGGTTGCGGCTGTAGCCATGGCGGGGACAGAGATGTACGCTAATGCTGCATGCAGATGGCATCCAAAATCAATCTGAAAAGAAAGAGAACAACAACAACAACAACATGATTGAAGAAGAAGCAACGAACCCAAGTGGCGGTTGGAGCAAAGCGGGTTGTGTGGAGGGCGCAGGGCGGAGGGCGAAAGAAGGCTCCGAGCAGCGCTGCGCTGCTGGGACACAAATGCCAGCATGCCGCATAGTACAAGTAGCTATAGTGCAAGCATGTACTCAGTTTTCATGTGACAACTCACTTGCTGCAGCGCTGCATTCCGTTCGTGCTAAATGTACCTTACAAAGTGAGTTCGCATGCAGCAACACAACAGCGATCATGGCTGGGCATATGGAATGCCTTGCAATGAACAATGCACAGTTCACCAACTGAGAATCAGACAGTCCCCACAACAACTTTACTACCTTCACAACTTGCGATAGGGTAGTTCCTAAGCCTTTGGCTGGGGCCAACAATGCAAACATCTCTCCGACTTTATCTCCCGCGCGTGAACTGTGCGTGCGTGCGTACGTGTGGGCAGAGAAGACTGTGTATGAACCAAATAGTAAAGTGTGTGCATCATCGCAACTCAAGCTCATATGTAAGAGCTGTAAGCAAGGCAGCTGCAGGTAACCTCCCTTAGCTGCCAACTCTAACAAGTCAGCTTCAAGAGTTGTACCACCAGGTGTCAAGTCTTATCGCTAAAGAGTCCCAAGCTCGTATGCCTACCGCCTCCCCAGTTCTCCAGGTCCTCCATGTCTCTCTTCATGTCCGCCCGCAGCTTCTTGATCATTTTCCGTATTTTCCCACCAATGGCTGAAATGAAAGGAGATCAACAACTAGACACAGGCGCATATGTACCATATGTAGGATTCGCGTACATTACAGTACTATAAACACTTACCTGACATATAACTTGCCCAAACACTGTCGATGCCCCAATTGGCAACAAAGCCTGCAGGGGGCCAGCTACAGCGGCCCCCACGGTATCAGGCTGATTGGGTTGGGGGTGCCTCTGTGGTGGGAGGTTGGGCTGGGCAGGGGTGTCCGGGTTGACCTGGATTGTTTGAATGTATGTACATATGTACATCATGGTGCTGTGACTGCGGGCTGTGGACTTTTTCTGGGCGGAGGCGTACCCAAGAAGAACCCTAATGGGCGACCCCCGCACGACCAACCAAATGAGCTACCTCTAAACCCTAGCCCCAAGCAGCAAGAGAGTATGTGGGAACGAACTAATGCACAGGGATCAACATACGACAGCCATGTGCCTTCAAGAGGTAGCCGCTGTCCTCTCGACTGGCTGAGCGGAAGGAAGAGTCAAGGTGACGGCGTGCATTCACATGGTACAGTAAAGCTATGGCACGCACAAGCACGACCTAGGCCAAAGCAGAAAGGGACAGCAGCAGCATAGGGGCCAAGCTGCCCTTCAGATTGAGAACAAGCAGTACTACTGGCTTGCTGTGACAGCAGCTCACGCACACAAACCCATTACAACGAATGAAACAGCGCCCGCCCGCCCGACCTCAGCTGCTTTAGCGGGGCACTCGGGTTACAAGTACCGCGCCCAAGACCCTTGCCCAACGTCAGGGTACTACATGTAGTGCAAGTCATGAGGTCCTGTATCAATTGTAGGTTGTCTCAAGTGCACAGGCTCACTTGAATATTGCGCCAATCGCAACTTGATGTTTTGTCACCAATTTTGGCGCACTGTGCCCAGTATAGGCCTTTTACTGTGGCACCAGCAGCCTTGTGCCTATGATGGCACATGTAGATAGCAATGTGGATGCTATTGATGGAACATGATATAATATCGATTCAGGCCGATTGAAGTAATGCCAAACGTCAAACGACACCGTTTGTGCCATCATATCATTACCGATAACGCATTGAATATATGTACAGGCACGGGTTGTTGCTTCCATGCCATACTTGCATAGTATTTGTACCACTGATGGTGCATTATGTGTCAGTAGTCATTGCCTTGCAGGTCCGCTTGTGTAGTATATGCGCTTATATAACGATTATTGCGAATTTTATGACCGCGGGTATAACGACGCCGCTACCGTGCGACCAGATGGTCATTGAGTATGGGTTGTAATGATGGTTTGTGATGTGTTGGAATAAGCACCACACAATTGTGTGGTGTATTGCTATGCAGCAACCTATGTGGCAGAATGCTTGTCGCTATCATTGCACGCGCAACCTCAGTGCAACCACAATTTGAACCCCCGGTGGAACAAACTGCAGAGCAGCAATGCACGCATGCATCGTTGTTTTGCATGTATCTTGTACACACATGTTCACATGGACCTAAGCTGCGTCCCGTAGCTCATGCACAAGTTACATCACGACACGTGCAGCCCAGGGGTGCCACAGTGTGGCACGTGAATGACAAGAACAAGGGCCTCAGATGAGACAACGTAGATAGATACGATGCCAATCGCTGGACGGAGGTCACACACAACAACACTTTGCCGCAACCCATGCTTGAAGGCTGCATAAAGCGCGTACTTAGTGGCATGCACTTATATGGCTAGGCAGCACAGTGACTAGCAGCCAGCCAGTATAGGCAATGGCATGAACATGTCAGTTAAGGGCAATGCAAGTGTGCAGTGGGCCAAATATCAAAGAATGTGGACGCTCATGTTGCATATGACATACATCAAGTGCGCGAAGTGAAACATGCACATTCGAGTGCTGTCCGTCAGATCTCGCCATAAGCTGTTCGTGCAACTCCTAGTGTGGAATAGTTGCGCAGTACGCCATACAGCAAGGCGTGTCTATTGCGTCTTGTAGCACTGCAGCTTGAACCTGCAGGCGACTGTGCACACAGCTCGTGTGTTGCACAGGTAATTAACCAACAATACGCATGTATGCATGCCTAATGGGGAGGTCTAGAGTAGGGTAGTGTGGTAGGTAAACAGGCAGTCAATATAGCCCGGTGGTGGTATATGTGACTGTGTTTGCATGCTGGTTGGTATGCGATGCTGTTGTGACGTCATGCATGTCGCCAATTGTCTCGCATATCCTGTACAACGTCCTTTTGACACACGCAGGCCGTGCCTAGGGTGATAACGCATGTGCATACCGTTACACGGGTCAAGCGCACTTGTGCTAAACTCCGTACCCTTGTGTGCCTGCACCTCTTGAAACCTTTCTCCACGCACAAAACGCCGCGTGTGCAAGCGGCTTGGTCCAGCGATTGCTACTGCAGGCCAGCAAGTGACAGTTCACACGAAGCAGATGCACAGCATAGCCGCCTGCTAGATGGTGTGAAGGGGGAAGTGATGGCGCCTTGTTTTAAGGACCTTCGCCCTCATTGGTGGTGGTCATCTCTCAAAACCTTGCGGCCAAAGATAACAGTCCCATTGGAGCTGGGTGCCCGGCAGTGGCCAATGCACAGTATGAGGAAGTCTCAATTTGAGCTTCACTGCTGTAACTGCAACCTTAACCAAAAGTGCCTAAAACCATTACTCAAATGGTCACACATGCGTGTCGAGGAATGAAGTGTTCAGGCATGGCTGACCTGCAGTGTGTTCAACACGACGTCTGAGCTGTGGTTAGACTGAGGCTGCGCGTGTGATGATGACGGTGGCAAGCATTCTGCCAGATAGGCGTCTACGCAGCAATACAACACAACATGCACATGACATATTAGTCAAACATCACAACACTTACTTGATGACAGGCTAGGAAGACTGCTTACTTATGTTCAGGCCACCAGCGCTTTGACTACAACGGTGTAATAATAAAGCAGACAGCAAGCATGTTGGCTCTCTGGCTGAATCCGCCCGCTGCTGTCCACTGTGCTTGTCAAAACCCGAAAAGCACTCAACTTCATCAACGACAGGACTAAAGTTGATGAGTAATTGTGCAATACAGCGAAGTTGCCACTGTCAAGATCACCTCCGTATGATCAACAAGCAATAACTGATCCGAGACAGTTGACAATGCTTGCAAAGGACACATACCACAACACTGCAGTGGCTTTCCCTTGAGGCAGAACCTCCACCAGAGGCGGTGACGGCGGCATGCACAAGCAGCCGGAAACTTTGCCTGGTTGTCATACACCACCTGGCGATCATCTGCGCAAGCAAGCAAAGTTTAAGCCAAAGATGTCTACTGGCTGCCACTGCTAGGACCAATATGTCATAGAGTGAAGAGCAGAGACAGTTGCGAGCCAACAGGCATAGCCAAACGTTACAGGAGGACGACAACGATACCAACGGAAAAGGCAATAAGGATGACCCGCAGCGGCCTACCTGTGGCGTTGTCCGTGCTGGTTTGCTTGTGCTGCCCTGCCAGCTAGCAAGCACAATTGAGCGAGCGCAGCAGCGCACATCTGGGCGTTATATATGCAAGACTTCTCAACCCTGGGGCACCGATGCAGAGCAGCAGCGTTGCAAGTACCTTGCCTGTTGGGGTGGTTGCGGTTGCAGCAATGGTAGGAACCAAGAGATGTACGCGGATGCTGCATGCCGATGGTGCCAACATGCAATCTGAGAAGCAGAATTGGTAAACAACAACAACGATTGAAGCAGAAGGAACGGACACAAGGCGCTTGCGGTGGTGGCGGCGGATCAAATGGAGGAGAGGGAGGGTTGACTGCTGCTGGTGTGGAGCTATGGCCCCGTGCCTTGAGAGCTGTTCAACTGGTTTCGTGACAGCTCTCTTGCCGCAGCAGTGCACTTGCTCTGTTCGTGCTCAACCACATCACATACGCACTCCATATGCAGTAACACGCAATCATGGTTGCATCACAGCGAATGCCGAACATGCACCGTTACATCACCTAGCGAGCAGACAGTTACACAACAACTCTGCTACCTTAAGTCTTTGTCAGGGATCCTCAAGGCTCTGTCTGGCCAGCAAAGCAAACAGCTCTCGTGCGCGCAGAGGCAAAAGTATACGTGCTTTGCAACCTGGGATGAATGCGCAAAGCTGTGAACAAAGCAGCAGCAGCAGCAGCTACTCACTTAGCTATGGATATCAGCGAGTAATGTGCATGTCATCGTGAAAACGCTCAGACATTTCCCCAAGGTCCTTGGAAAGCCTCTTATAGTCCTCGTGCATGTGTTTCCACAGCTTCTTCACTTCCTTTTGCGTCTCTTCCAATCTTTCGAATGCCTGACAACCAGACACAACATGAACATGCAAGGCAACACTGCATACATGACAACACTGTTGTGTAGGCTACACACACTTACCTGGTCGATGGCGATCCAAGCCATAGCCATTGGCACAACTGGCGGGCTTGCATGCAGTAAGCCAGCTACAGCTGTCAAGGTGTTAGGCTGTTGAGGTGGGGTCCGACTGTACAGGGGTATGCCATTGGCCTGAAGTGCTCGACTGCTGTGAGTGTGGGCGATGTAGCTGCTTTCTCGGCAGTGTCGTACGTAAACGGAAGCTTAATGGGCGACCCCCGAACGACCAACCGCTGGCCATACCCCCAAACCCTAGAACCAAAGAGTAAGCATGTGGGAATGACGACAGGGAGGTGAGCGACCACAATGCATGGACCAATAGATCAACGTACTATACAAGAGGCAGCAGTTGTCCACTCCGCTGGCTGAAGCGAGAGGGCTGCCACACACAACACATTGCGAGACTGCTTGCGTGGTACAGTTAAGCTATGTCATGCATAAGCATGACACCCAGCTATGCCGAAGCAGAGAGAGAGACAGAACAACGCAGCAGCAGCAGTACCAGCAAACCGCTCGCTTGCGTCAAGCTGCCGACCAGCTTGACGCAAGCAAGCAGCCACTGTCTTGCTTGCCTGCTGCAACACATCCATGCACACAAACTCACCCGTTACCTGAGCAGCTCCCCGCCCGCCAGCCGACCAGCCGGGAGCAGTAACCCCAGTCTCCGGAGGGAAACGAGACTTACGACGAGAGTTATGAGTTGCCAGTTGCACTCGTAAGTCTTGTATGATGACGTTTACCTCGCTATTACTAAGTTAAGCCTACCATAGACTCGTTTACTCGTAAGTCACACATTGCACTTGAAAGTGACGGAGTATGTTTTGCGCAAGCCCTGGTTGGGAATGCTGACTGAGATCGAGTGACTCGGTCGCAGTTAGTCTTCACGTGAAACCAACGTCCATCTTAGCGATGAATACTGCCTCAGATAACCAGCGATAACTACTGACCGACTCACTCAGTCACTTACTGGATAAGTACTCAGTGAGTCTGACAGTAGATGTGTCGGAGTCTCAGGTCCTAGTACCTATGGACTTGTGCCGGGTGCCGGGTCCAAAATTAGCCTTCGCTTCTAGCGGCTGTTAAACCCTCCGAACTTGGGATTGGTGCTGCATGGGGTCTTGTGACGGCTTGTGTGTAGTGCCATCATGGCTTTGCATTGGGTTGTACGGAGTAGCTACAACTGCAGTAGATGCTTACATCCTTTGAAGCAGTCTTATCATGCCGTCACTGAGGCGCTGCGTATGTGCGCGTGCGCGTGTAGACAGAGTTAGAGTGTGTACGAAAGATTTTATGCTCCATATGCCGCGTGCATAGGCAAGTACAGTGGCAGTATAGTAGGCAAGCAGATTAGGTGAGCAACTCAGTTTTCATGCGGTAGTGTGCAGTGCTGTGTGCTGTGCAAGGGGAAGAAGTTAGTGTTAAACAAGAGCAAGACAAGCACCAAGCAGCAATGGCTGTGCGCTGGGCCCCTCAGCGGCACGCCAAACACGAGCAAGGACAGCTACAACAACAGCTGCGCCTCACCTGTTATAGCAGCGCCACAGTTAGCAAAGCTTTAAAAGGGGCATGCATAGGGTGATTGTCAGTGTACAGGATATGTGTAGTGCTGTTTTGCACACGCAGGCAACATCAATGCGCAATACCACTACATCATTACCTTTACACAAGGGTTCACACTGTTACCACCGGGCTAACATGTACTACACTACACTATAGCCTAGCCCCGTTAGACATGCATGCGTGCACCAGTTGCAGTTACCTGCACCACGGCTGCTGGTTAGCGGCCCAATCCTCACAGCGGCAGTACTACTGCTGAGCAGCAGCAGGTTACTCAACTGACTCCCCCCCCCCCCCCCCCCCCCCCCCCCCCCCCCCCCCCCCCCCCCCCCCCCCCCCCCCCCCCCCCCCCCCCCCCCCCCCCCCCCCCCCCCCCCCCCCCCCCCCCCCCCCCCCCCNCCCCCCCCCCCCCTCCTCCGCCGCCGTGATCACTACCTGCACCCGTCGTTCGCCCTGCCGCTACTGTGTTGTTACGTTGGGGTTTTGCATTCGCACGCACCGCACTCCCTTTGGCCGTGCCGTCGCTGTGTTGAAGAAATGGTATGTGATGATGCGAGCAGGCAAGATGCCAAAGGCTTTGTACACCTTCCACATGCTTTACATGCCACCATAAAGAAATACGTCACGGGCACTGACCTTATAGCAATGTACGACCGTGTGCGTGTGTATGTGTGCAGGTGCTGTGCATGCGTGTGTGTGCACGTGCGTGTGTACGCATAACAGTTGATTGCACTGGCATGCAGATTGTGTATGCACACGTGTGTAGGTACGTGCATGCGCGTGTGCGTGCGTATGTGTATGTGTATCTGAGTGCAAGCGCTGTGTGTAAGCGCGCGCGTGTGCATGCACAGGCCTGTGTACAAACATCCGATGCAGCATGCACATAAATGGTTTACATGTGCATATCCACTACGCTCCAGCAGTGGAGCAGAGTGGCATACACATCCAGACCATTGACATTTACACCCAACACGCACCTATGGTTTACCACCGAGCTGCAACACCTACACACTACCTACTTCTACCACCTTCCCACCCCATTCGTCATGCATACACGTACAGTAGTTGCCTGCACAACGCGCAGCCAGTCAGTAATAATCACCAGCCATGCAATTGCCCACAGCAGATCGACTCCCTCTCCCGCTCTCCCTCTCCCCACCGTCAGCCTCGCCCCATCCACTTGACCCTCTCTCGCTGCGCTTCCTCCCACTCTCCCACCCCTTGAAACCCTCAGCTCTGCACTGCAGACGTCAGCAGTGTGCATGTGTGTGAGCAACAAAGGATCATGCACAATGTTTCTGGGCAGCCAAGGCATTAACGACAGCCCTTCTTCCCCCTTTCCCTCGCTGGCCCCGCCGCCAGCCCTACTGCCGGCGATGCAGCAAGTCATGTCACTGATATATGAAACACATAACTTGTTGCAATGATTTGGCGTATTATTAGAGTCTGTCCAACAGTGCCTTCCAACCAGGAGTTTGTTCCCAGAAATAGCGGCATGCCAACTTGAATGCTACACACAAGCAATACCATTGGTGCAGCGCAGTAACCACTTGCAATTTGCAACAGCGACAGCCACCTAACACTATAGAGCCCGCAAGCTAAGGTCTATCAACCTGACAGCCACTCAACAACCTTTGCGCAAACATGCGATGGACATCGAACCGATCTTCACTTATGTACACGGATGCATGCCCTAAAATGGATTGGGGTCCACATAGTCCACGTGAACGCTCTTCGCCATGTAGTCCTGGTCGGATATCTTCCTCTGCAACCGCTGCTGGAGGTACGAGTGGCGCTTATCATTGTCAACCGTCTTGATGGCGCGCTGGAGGGCGGCAGGCTCTCCGATGATAATCGCGAGGCTCTTGGCGCGCGTGAGCCCCGTGTACAACAGCTTGCGGCTCAGCATCCACCTGTGCTCCATGCACACCGGCATGATCACGCAGGGGTACTCGCATCCCTGGGACTTGTGTATCGTCATTGCGAACGCGGGCATCAAGTCCACGAGGCTCATGCTGTCGTACTTGAGCAGGCGGTCCTTCGCCTCAATGACTCTCTCGTCAAATTGAACAGTCAGCTTCCTCTTGACTACCCTTTCAACCTGTCCATTTGCCTTTGGGACCAGGTCAACCTGCGAGCATAGTCAGACATGTTCAGTGCAAGTCCATGCAGTAATGTGTCCAGACTATGCTTGCAAAGAAACAAATTCTATGCGCCTGGTACTCACCTCATCTTGCACGGCTGTAATATGGCCAATCTCCCCGTTCAACACGCACTTGTCATAGTCATTCCTGATTTGGATGACCCTGTCACCTTCCCTGTATACTATCAAGTGATCGCCCTCTTTTCGGCTCATCTCCGTCTTGCGATGTGTTGGAGACTGTGGGTTCAAGATCTCCCGGAATGACTGCCACAAAGCAGTCATCACCAGCCAGCATATGAAGACCCACATGTTGCTACTCAAATAATAAGCGCCTGTGTTGTGTCAAACCTCATTCAAGCGATGGACGCCGGCAAATTTTCCCTTCATGGGGCTGAGCACTTGGAGGTCTTTTCTCACATCCAGATCAGGCCTCAGAGCGGGAAGCAATGTGCATGCTACAAGCTGCAATGAGCAACAAGTGAGTTAGTTAATTAGTCAGTTAGTCAGTGAAGTGAGATAAGTGAGACTGAAGACTGATATGCACAAGCTGCCTTTCCTCGCTGGGACTGTTGGCAGACAGCAAGTTTCATCATACCTGAGCTGCCTGTTCTGCTTGTGCAGCATTAGCCACCTCGATGAACAGGCAATCTGTCTTGATGCGTGCAGCAGTTGCAGCAACATTCTCGGAGTAAAGATCTTGTAACTGTAGCCGTTCCATTTGCGGCATCAGGCCCTTGTTGATTGCATGCGCGCTGGCTACGATGTTACTGGTTTTGGCTTGTCGAAAGACCTGTGCAAATTCAACATGAGACCCGGCCCTTCGTTCAGCAGGTGTTGCACAAGCTTCAGCATGAAGGGCCTGATCTGAAAGCATGTGTTTCAACTAGCACAATGGAAAGCAGCTCGCACCTCAGTAAGGCGAACCACGCTGAACTTGCCAGAATTGATGACATCCTTGAGAAATGAACCGGCGCCAACAGGGGGCAGCTGATCAATGTCGCCGACAATCAGAAGCCTTGCGTGCGGTGGCAGTGCCTCCAGCAAGCTTGCCGCTAGAGTCATGTCCAGCATGGACACCTCATCAACTACAAGTGCACCCAGCTGCCAACATCACAGTGGGTTAACCTCCATGGGACCACCCAATACGAGCACAAAATCCCACAGCAGTGGTACTCGCGCAGTGGAGGTGGTGTCCAACCATACCTCAAGGGGGTTTTCGGCATTTCGCTGGAAAGTTCCCATGAAAATTTGCTTCTGATCTTTTTTGTCCTCCTGGCCGTCAATACTGACGCAATCCACACCAAATTCCAACAGCCGATGGATGGTCGAACCCGAGGAGTCGCACATCTCTCCCAGCCGTTGAGCTGCGCGTCCCGTTGGAGCACACAACTTCACCTGCATGGGCATATGAACTTAATACCTGCAGTGGTGTTAGACAGTGCAAGCTCCCAACAGTGCACACCTCAGAGCCATGGCGTTCCCACAGCTTTACAATTGCATGCGTGGTGAATGTCTTTCCACAACCGGGACCTCCCGTCAAGACAACAACCTGCCAGCCAGTGCCGAAAACAATCAATAAGTGCAGGGCGAACTGTGCAACGTTTTTCGTGGAAGCAGGCCACAATTGTAAAGAATAAGGTTGTTATAACGATGATCATGCAACTTGAGGCATTGCATCCACCTGAGATGATGCAGCCTGCATCACGGCTTGGCGCTGCTGGGGAGACAGCTTGGTGTCGCGGTCACGCTCAACCATCTCTATGTACCGCTCGATGCGATTCAAGTCGACCTCTTCCCGCGGTTGCAGCATACGCCTTCTGAGGTTTTGTGCTGTCGCCACCTCAGCTGCGTGCAAGGCACCGGTGTACACCATGTCCGTGGTACCTGAGGTTTCGCAGGCAGTAAGTATAAAAGATGCTCTGCGCACGCTCTGACTGCCACCTAACAACTCCGCAAAGCACTGACCCAGGGACTGCACTTCATAATTATGATCGCTTTCATCCCTCCCTTCTTGTGCAACCGCTGGAGGGACCACAGCAAGTTCCTCGCCATGCATCTCCCACATGACTGTACGCAGCTTGTCATGGTCAACTTCACCCCAGTTCAAGGACTGCAAGTACTTGACCACTTCCTGTAGCCGAGTAACACGCATGAGCATACGGCCACACTCTACACTTGCAGCCAAGCACGAAGCATGAAGCAAGAACAGACTAACGTTGTAAAGCTGCAACGCAGGTATATACATGTGTCCTTCGCGCCACGACAGCGCAGCTAGCTGGAAAAGTATAGCAGCTTGGTATCGGCTTGGGAAGTTTGGTGGAAGGCCCAAAGACTGTGCAAGTCTGTCCCGGTCCCTGAAATGCATACCTGCTCAACCACCATTGCTCAGCGAATGGCAACCACCTCCAACCTCAATATCCACGGCTGACTTTGATATATACTCATAACCAAGCCAATCTCACCAGGAAGGCTGCGAGTTGCAGCATACGGGTCTGTCTTCACTTGTCGTACCACCTGCGTCACAGAACGTTTACGTGGTAAGATGATAGTAAGTAAGATGATAATCAGATGATACCATACGAAACGGCACTTACACTGGACCCATAATAAGCTATCAGGCGCATGGCATGTCGCAGCTCGACTTGATGCTTCTGAAAAAATAGCAAAGCTAGCTTGTGTTGTCTCGTACTATCCCACTCTGCTTTGATCTTTGTTGCCATCTTCTTCCCAATCCCTTCGTTTGCCAAATTGTTACCGTCTCAATGGGAAATCTGCATTGGCAATTAACACAAAACAACAACGCACATGTCACATACCTTTCACCTTCAACAGTTGACTGATCGCATCTGGCGCGTCCAATGCTTCTTCCACACGCATACCAAAATGCTCAGTTAACAACTTGGAGAAATGCTTGCCCACCCCCTTAAGTGTGCCCCCACCTGCGGTACTACGATGAGCAGAAGCCAGCTGGATTGTTTGTTTGCAATTGCAGAATTGACACACATAGTGTAACAGTACCCAATAACTCCTGCATGTCTTTGACTGTAGCTGGAGCCTGTTCCTCATACGTGTCGACCAACAACTGATGGCCATAAGATTTGTGTGTCTGCCATGTGCCAGACAACTGAACTGCCTGCACACACCAGAGGCGGCACACTCAAGTCTCAAGTAACAAGTAGCAATGCAAACATTCGCTGTATGCAGCCAATGAAAGTCGTCCGCACCAGGCCAGTATTGACAGCTGGCAGGTAGCCAACGGCAGTCTCAACACCCCGATAGGACTGCCCATTGACGCTATCAACAGCAATCTTCAACACCGTGTAGCAGTTGTCTTCATTCCGAAACACCATGCTCGCAACCTTTCCTTTGATGACACCAACACCTTCCCGCTGAACATTGCTGTAAGAAGTACTCGCCCTAAGACAAGTGTGCAGTCAGCTCTGTCCCGTTTTCTGTCTAAAGCAGTCACATTAAGTCGTGACCCGATGCACAACAAATTCAACTGCAATAAAGGACAGCAATTAGGTCTGAGTGACTCACTTTGCTGACTGGCGGTTGCCATGCCATTGAGTTTCTGAGTCGGTGTCCTCCACATACGCAAGCCTTGCCACTGCAGTGAACCCCGCACCCTTGCGTGTTCCATCCCCGCAGCGCTTGGAGGCTGCCCTCAGACTTGCACGCAAGCCCTCACTGGGCAGCCTCCAGATCTTCGAGAACTGCCACACTGTGTCTGTGCGCACAAACTGTGCTTAGGCAAGTTGACCAGCACACACTAAAGCCGAAAACTTGCGTGCAGACAAATATACTGTGTTGTAACGGTTTCATTATGGGAGTGTCAAGACAACATTGGTCGCTCATGCTCAACCATGCACAAAGTGTTTCCAGTCTCGTTGTAATGTTGCATGGGCCCAGTCCACCTTCCGCAACCACAGATTGTGTCCAGTACAGGCAATTCAGTGGTGCAATAAGCGGTTGCCCACTGCCTCGCACGAAGCTGGCAATGGGCTACCGAGTGCTAGCAGTGGTTTCTATGAATAACAAACGCAAGAGATGGCCTGCCGAGCTGACAAACAGGTGCACCCCAACCATCAATTGCTCTGAGCCTCAATTAGTTAAAATCAGTTTCAACAGCAAAACAAACGCAAGCGATGACCTCCTGAGCTGACAAATTGACGCACATTGCCCCATCTGCCATTCGGTGGTCTCCATTGCAAGACAGTTGATGTGATGGTGCAGCGTGTGAAAAGCCGAAGCCTGAACATTGCAAGAAACAATGAGGTGCAAAGACTTACCTAAGCTTCCAGCTGCTGTGAAGGTCATCAGCGGCAACACCTGCCGCGCGGCAGAGCGGGCGACAAACCCCCCTGCCAGCGCCCTCTGCAATTCACACAGCTAGAGTTGACCAAGTTGAAACCCACAGCAGGACAATGCGCCACTGTCCAAGCTACTGTTCCCTCATTGATGACAAGAACGACGTCCGCACCAACACCGCCACCGCCGCCGCCGCCGCCGCTGCTTGCGCCTTCTTGCTGGCGACGTTTGTCATTGGCTGCAGGCTGTCTGTGTCTCGAATGCCAAATGACTGCACAGGCGCTTTACGGTCTATCGCCTGCAGGCATGCTTGGCAGTAGGGTTTTGAGGCATAGCTTGCCCTGTAGACGCAGCACGTCGCCACCATTGCCGCCGCCGCCGCTGCGTCCTCGTCGTGGTTGTGGTTGTGGTGGTGAGGAGGGTCAGTGTGTGCTAGTAGTAGGGCAGTCCGGAGAGGTTATTGCACAATGGCGCAGGCCATCGCCACCGCGGCGGCATGGGTGGCGAGGCCGGAGGTAGCCTGCTCGTCTTCGTCGTCGGCCGCCGCCCCGTCGCCTGCTGCCAGGCGGAGCAGCAGGAGGAGTGATTTCCTTGGGAAGTCGGCCAGGGCGGCGTCAGCTTGCTCTGCATCTTCTTCTAAGCCTGGTTTTTCTCCTGCGACATGCTCGGCCACGAAGCGGCCGGCTGCGCCAGCGCAAGCAGCTAGCAGCGCCACGTCGCAAAGCGCCGTTGTGGCTGAGCCTTCCCTTGCAGACGCCATGAGGTTGAAGTCTTCTACTTCCGAAGCGGAGCAGCAGCAGGAGGAGGCCAAGCAGCCCTCCTTTCAGAGCAGGTTCAAGGACGATGAGCCACGCAAGGGCTGCGATGTTCTCGTCGAGGCCCTTGAGCGCGAGGGGGTTGATGTCCTGTTTGCATATCCTGGTGGCGCATCTATGGAAATTCACCAGGTAAGGAACTATTGTTGGTTGCTGCAACTACCTGTACATTTCTTGCATGTGCATACTTTGGTGTGTGGTGCTTGTCGGTGGCAGCATGCATGCACTGATCTACATGTGATATGGTTTATCTTGTGCTCAGCACCGATGGTAGTGTGCCTCACTTTGTACAGGTTGTATTTGTTTACATGTGCTGCTGTTTTCCACTTGGATTCACTGAACAGGCGCTGACGCGATCCAAGACCATCCGCAACGTGTTGTGTCGGCACGAGCAGGGCGAAGTGTTTGCGGCTGAGGGTTACGCCAAAGCTTCTGGTCGTGTTGGAGTCTGCATCGCTACATCGGGTCCTGGAGCCACTAACTTGGTCACTGGTCTTGCGGATGCTCTGTTGGACTCTGTTCC
This sequence comes from Chlorokybus atmophyticus, assembly GCA_009103225.1. NCBI lineage: Eukaryota > Viridiplantae > Streptophyta > Chlorokybophyceae > Chlorokybales > Chlorokybaceae > Chlorokybus > Chlorokybus atmophyticus. The sequence continues at coordinate 577,799 of RHPI01001616.1, read as the reverse complement.
TCTCGTTGCCATCACTGGTCAGGTGTGTTGCAAGCACAACGAGGTTGTGATGGCATGTGTCGCGATCAAGTTGATAACCCCGACTACAGCAACCTGAAGCGTTGTCTGCAAGATTAGCTCTGCTGGTTTGCAAGATCTGAGCATGCTTTGCACCAGGTTCCTCGGCGCATGATTGGAACAGACGCCTTCCAAGAGACACCCATTGTTGAGGTCACACGGCAGATTACCAAGCACAACTACTTGGTGATGGATCCTGCAGACATCCCTCGCGTTGTGCGGGAAGCATTCTTTTTGGCATCGACCGGTCGACCAGGTCCTGTGTTGATAGACATACCTAAGGATGTGCAGCAGGCCATGCTTGTTCCAAACTTCTCCACTGTCATGCGCATCCCTGGATACACCTCTCGCTTGCCGGGTGCACCTCCCCAGTCACAGGTTTGTGTACACCATACATGTATGCATCTGCCTCCGCAGCATGTGTACAGGGGTAAAAAGCCCACATCGCCTCTGGCTGTGCAGATTACAAGGATCCTGTCGCTGCTGGCGTCAGCGAAGCGGCCAGTTATTTATGCAGGCGGAGGCTGCTTGCATGCTAGTGAAGAGTTGCGCGAGTTTGTGGACCGCACAGATCTCCCTGTTGCACAAACGCTCATGGGTCTTGGTTGCTTCCCTGAGAGCGACCCGCGGGCGTTGCAGATGCTTGGCATGCACGGCACTGTCTATGCCAACTACGCTATTGACAAAGCAGACCTGCTGCTGGCGTTGGGCGTGCGCTTTGACGATCGCGTCACCGGCAAGCTGGAGGCGTTTGCTGCGCATGCCAACATTGTACATGTGGATATTGACCCTGCAGAGATTGGCAAGAACAAGAATGCCTTGGTGCCAGTCTGTGCAGATGTGAAGGCAACCCTTGCGATGCTGAATGCCGAGCTTGCTTCTCGCCAGCAATCCTTTGATTTCTCAGCCTGGCATGCAGAAATAGATGACATCAGGGAGCAGAACCCAATGAAGGTATGTACTGTGCGGCGCGTGGCATGCTGGTCCAGTTGTTGCGTTCTTTATCAACAACTAACACAGGTGCTTGCAGTTCCCGCAACGAGATGATGACATAATTATGCCGCAATACGCCATTCAGCGAGTCTGTGAGCTGACTCAGGGAGAGGCGATCATCACAACGGGAGTGGGACAGCACCAGATGTGGGCAGCGCAATGGTACGCCTCCATACATGCCATGTGTGCAGTCTCTTGGGTTCTAACTCCAGTTGTAGCAGCTCAACATCCACGTGTGGTGCAGGTACACATACGATGCTCCCAGGCGGTGGATTAGCTCAGGCGGATTGGGCTCGATGGGCTTTGGGTTGCCGTCTGCATTGGGTGCACAGGCTGCATGCCCTGACAAGCTTGTCATTGACATCGATGGTGATGGCAGTTTTATCATGAATTGCCAGGTAACAGTCGAGTAGTTGGATTGCAATGGGTTGATCCATTTTATGTATTTTGTTTCAAATAAGGCTTATCCTGTCTCTCTATGATCAGGAATTGGCCACAGCGTATGTTGAGAAGTTGCCAGTCAAGATGATGATCCTGAACAACCAGTACCTGGGCATGGTGGTTCAGTGGGAAGATCGATTTTACAAGTCAAACAGAGGCCACACATATCTGGGCGACCCTGAGGATATCGATGACATTTACCCTGACTTTGTTACCATGGCCAAATCTTGCAAGGTACTGCTTGCTTAGCAGCAGGTAGATGGGTAGTGGTGGTTATATTCCCAATCACAGTCCCCACAATGGCTACATGCAGGTCCCTGGTGAGCGTGTGACGAAGAGATCCGAGTTGGACGCGGCGCTGAAGAGAATGATCGAGTCTGAAGGACCATACCTGCTGGACATCATTGTTCCCTACCAAGAGCATGTTCTGCCCATGATTCCCGGAGGAGGCTCATTCAAAGACACCATTACTGAGGGAGATGGTCGTTTGCAAGGTGGAGATTCTTTGTAGGCAAACTTGCCAGCTTCTCGGACCATGTTTGGGCCCACCGCTTTTGGCAAGCTCACTTAGACTTGTGCACTGGAACCTGTCTATACTAAGTCAGTAAGTCAAGTTTATGTAGTTGCAGCTTAGTCCACATTGGGCTGTGGGGCAGTGCTTCCCAATCAATTTTGTACGTCTAGTTTGGTGAGTTGCTATGCAGGATATACTTTGAGACTATGCTGTCTGACTTACTTCACTCCTTGGTCACGCGCCAGGTTGCCTACTTGTTGAGCTGTTTGGCAATGAGATCGTTATGTAAACTGCTTGTGGTGGCTGGTTAGCTGTGCATAATGCGTACAGCCTGAACAGATGTGGGGAACACTTGTTTGAATGAGGCAGATACAATGACACATCACGTGTATGTCTTTATCAGACAGCGTTTGAGAAACAGAAGCTACTACCCATGGTGGTCAGGCTACCACAGGAAAAGTGCAAGAACTCTATACATCACCGTCAAGTGTTCCATAAGGTCCGCACAGTATGTGATGCTACGCATGCTGGCCCTGCCATGGCCGCACACATTGGCGTTGACAACCAAATGCACACCTGCCCGCTAAGCGATATGATGCTCCGTACTCTGAGTGTGTGTACACAAGGCTGCATGATGACACTGGTGGCATCGGAGCTGATGGTAATGCGACAAAGAACATTACCAGCGCGCAACTTGTGTTTGTTCATGGCTATGTCCTTGTCTAGGACCTACCGCTCACCATGTACGCCATCTTCCCACTTGAACGGGTCGAAGGGTTACGACTTTAAGGCTCGTATAGTGCACTTACCGCTAGGCCTATGCATGCATGAGCACGTGCATGCATATGCGTTTCAATGTGCACATACCGACAGCGACAAGCATGACCAACCGGCGGCCAAAAGCCACATCCAGTGCTTTGTGAAAAGATAACCCACAGTATCCGCCCACCTGTGGACGTATACTCATCCTACTCACGCACGAGGAGCAGCAGCACTCGTGAGGCGATGCTGTGACTGCGACCCAAGAACGAGGCTGGGGGCGAGACGGGCCCCTCACCGTTAGTATGTACCCCGTCTGCGCAAGTGTCGGTGGTGGTAATGTCGTGTTGCTGGTGAAGCTGTCCTTGTTGAGCTTGTTGCTGCCAACGTTGTATAACGTGCCGTCGTGCATACGTGCGCATGTTGGGCTTGTGTAGATGTACGCGTGCTTGTGTGCGCAGCTGTGTCGTGCATGCATGCGTTCTGGTATGTGCCTTCATGCGTGCTTGTCAATGGATGTGTCGATCTGCGCGCGCGAACATGTATGTGTGACTGCTCTCGCATGTTAGTACGCATGCTTATGCATACCTATGCGTTTGCATGCGTGTGTACACACACGCTCAACTGCGCAGGCTTGCATGCGCTCATGAGCGTGTATGCATGTGTGTGAGCGTCTGTGTGTATGCATGGCTGTCCGCGCATGCGCACGTGCAAGGGGATGTGTGCATCTGCGCCAACAAGCTTACCAGCACCCTTCAACACCCCCGCCACGTTCACCGCGCCCCTGCTGCTAGCGGGTTAGAGAGGGAAAGGGAGGAAACGAGTTGGACTGAGGGATAGAGATTGCACAAACATCCAATTGCACGCGCATGCTTNATACAGAGAAGAGAGAGAGAGAGAGAGAGAGAGAGAGAGAGAGAGAGAGAGAGAGAGAGAGAGAGAGAGAGAGAGAGAGAGAGAGAGAGAGAGAGAGAGAGAGAGAGAGAGAGAGAGAGAGAGAGAGAGAGAGAGAGAGAGAGAGAGAGAGAGAGAGAGAGAGAGAGAGAGAGAGAGAGAGAGAGAGAGAGAGAGAGAGAGAGAGAGAGAGAGAGAGAGAGAGAGAGAGAGAGAGAGAGAGAGAGAGAGAGAGAGAGAGAGAGAGAGAGAGAGAGAGAGAGAGAGAGAGAGAGAGAGAGAGAGAGAGAGAGAGAGAGAGAGAGAGAGAGAGAGAGAGAGAGAGAGAGAGAGAGAGAGAGAGAGAGAGAGAGAGAGAGAGAGAGAGAGAGAGAGAGAGAGAGAGAGAGAGAGAGAGAGAGAGAGAGAGAGAGAGGGGGGAGATGGGATGGTTGAGTGCCAGGAACGATAGTTAAAGCACTCACACCTTTATAGAGAGCGAGGTGTGGTCAGATCTTAATGTCCTGGCATGGGCAGGAGCTTGAGGTCGTTAAGGAGGGAGAACAGAGCCTGAGGTGCCGCGCACCTCTGATGCAGCTTGAACTTTGCACTTTGCGTGATGTAGACAAGCATGCAGATTGATGCATGCGCACGCATTACCAACATCCATCCCAGCGTTATGTCTTGGGATACATGCGAAAGTATGATTGGCGCTTAATACAACCATTATTGCTGCATGTGCCCGAGGCGAGAAGCTTTGTGGCTGTGCAGTTGAAAAACCATCACATCATCATCAAGCCATCAGTTATGCATGTACATGCATTTGCAGGACACGAAACACTCTTACCAGAGCATAAGGTCAAGAAAATACTGGGCTTATGGCACATCGAAACATCACAAACCATGTGACGGACATCGCGTATGCAAGCGTCAACACACACATACAACTACCAATCAATGGGTGGTTAAAGACACGCACCACACCCTTCAATCCCTATGACGCGCACACCATGCAAAAGAAGGGCTTGCACCACAACCAGCCCGCAGAATGCATTGCAGTCAGAGTGACACACCACTTAACGCAGAGACAACTATTGATGGTCTCCGAGTTGTCGGAGAGGCAATCATTAGTTGCCTCTGATAGGCCTCAATGAACATGTTGTCATTGGCATTACCAACTTTACCTGATGTGGCAGGCTAAATCATAGGATATCCATCCGACTACCACTGCCAACACCTCGAAGCACCCCGCGCCGCTCATGCAAGTGCTCCTCCAAGATGCCCGGATGTAGTCGTTGCGTCACCAAGAATGGCACTGCAAACCATCGACAATAATAGTGTTTAAGAATACGAAACCAACACATCAGCAGGCCCTTACGCCAACATATTTACCCACGTTTGCTTGCAGTCTTATACTGTGAGCAACAAGCTCCTCAGCATCTTGATAGACATTGCTGTACTGCACAAGTATGTCCACCTTAATTACATAAATAAAGGCTAGACAACACGGCTTGTTTACAAAACATTTTATGTGTGGAGATACGTAGTCCAAGAACATTTGTCCGCGCTATGTTGGCTGGAGAAGCTTCCACATGCTAGGTCGTGAAGGTTGTAACATTGCTGGTCAAGTTTACAACGTCCTGACGCACAGGGAAATTTCGTGTCTTCATAATAAGTAGTACTGCAGAGCCGTTTAAGCGTTGGTGTTGGAACTTGTCAAGGAGCGACAATCCGTTAATCTCTGCAAGGAGGTTGCCACCTCTCTCCATTTGGCGTAAAAGATATTGTCCTTACCCACGACTTCAGCACAATGCGTCGGGACAGCTCTCAATGTGCTCTGTGAGTTGCAATGTTGATGTTACCCGTGATGTGAGCCATGTGCTGGTCGAGGGTGCGTGGAGCCTTCTTTGATACTGTTGCATCGGGAATGTTGCCCATTGTTACGATAAGCGTCCGGCCATATAAGCCATAAAAGACCATGTTAGTAGTTATGGCTATTTCTATTCTTATGTATTACGCCCAGCTCCCGTAACAGCTGCCGTAACACCTATATAGTCCTTCGACTCGTCGAGCAACTCCAATTTAAAAGAGACTATATAGTTTGGAGTATATATAGGCACTTCAACGCGCATCTTAACAATGCCACTCCAGCCCTTGAGCTCAAAAAACTCTGTCAACTGACGTCGCGAAGCAATCTTTTTAATAGTTAAACCCTTCTCGTCTCATATGCACAAGCTTTCATACGAAACTGAGGGCCTTGAACTAGGATGGGCCTTTGCTGATTGCCTAAGCATAACATACAATATGATAATAAAAGCTTGTGTGCAAGCTAGTAATCATATGTACAAGCAGCGTGCATGTTGTGGAAACTCTATAGTGCAGCACGAGTATACCTTGGTCCAATAGTATCTTGACTGGCGTGGCGTGCTGCACTGCTGCACTCTTATCGTTAAAAGCCTAAGGCGCGAGTGACAAACCATTACAATGCCAGTCATGTGCAAAACATGCACCCATCTGCATAAATTTATGAAATAGCGGTAGAGAGCACCTTTCCTCCAATATTACAATGTCATCGTGCTTCAGAAACGTTCCGTTCACAGCAGCAATGCACACGTCCGTAACTGTGCCATTGTTTGTAATTGTCACCTTCAAAGCTGAAGCTGTGGGCCATTGCCTTCTTCCCTAAAGGACTACCTTTGTGCCCCTGTGCATACATGTCACCACTCAACAATGGTTGGTTGTTGGAGAAACAATGCAGCAATTTACCTTGGCTGTGGCAACCCGGCATCAGCCTGCGCGCCTGCTACCAATCCCTTTTGCCATTTGTACCCAACATGTAAATGTGAGTTAAGGATATTGCGGCTGTATGACGTTGCTGTTGGCGCATGCCAGCCAGCCCTTGCTTTCATTATGAGGCACTGCAGGCAAGCACGCAGCGTCCTAGCCGCCATTATGTTGGATGGAATGACGCGTGCACGCACAACATCACTGACATGTGAGAGAGTGGAGGGAGCAAGAGGGCAACTAGTTAGCTAACCAGGTGAACTCTGTCTCTCGCGGTCATACACGCATGCACACGCTTGCGAATGCTCTCGCACTTGCGCACGTGCGCGTGCATGTGTGTCCACTTTACACACATACATTCAAACTGGTTTGCTTTATCTGTTTGCTGATGTACAAGAGTTTCCTGTCCTGTCCTGTGATGTCCTGTGATATCACCACACGACAGGCGCTCTACACTGCTATGCGCTTGAGACGAAAAGAACCAACAGTAACACAAGTGGTCCATTACCATGCAGCACGAAGATTTGTATCTTACAACCTGCGCTCTTTCAACTAGCGTAGAGGACTCCAATGCTAGTTATAGGATGCAGACTAGTGTCACTCTTGCAGACCGGATGTAGCATGGATGAACGAACCTGACCTATACATACCATGGTCAGGAGCAAATTTCTACGACAAACCCCTCCCCCAAAACTGAGTGACATGTAGAGTGAAGTTCCATGCCAGATGAGCTGCCAAACCAATTTCCGACAATAATGCGGTAGGTACTTATGCACGTTGCTTTGCTGACTGAACTGAACCCAAGCTTAGTTGCAACCACCACCCTGTGCCAGCCTCTCGGACAACAACAAGCTTGCATGCAAGAGAGCTATTGCATGCATGCTTATGGTATGGTGGATTGCATGCAATTGCTAGAAGCAGGGGTTTGGCCGTCGCCTTGGTCGTGCTCCTTGCGCCTGCAAGAGGCCTGGAAGTCCAGATGGAAGCGTGAAGCTTTCAAAGCCCACACCAGAGCCAGCTTCAAGCGCTAGACGTTAATAAAGTAGGTGCCCAAGCATAACAGCCGGGAAGATAGTAGCTAGCCGTACCAGAAATAGACGCCTCCGCCACCACCTTGGCTGCCACCGCCTGCACCGACGTCTGAGACTACCTGCTTTTGCACCTTGGCCGCAATGGCCCCAACAAGGTTTGTGCATACAGGAGCGGCGGCGGCGGCGGCGGCGGCGGCGGGAGGAGGAGGTTGGCCTGGTGCTGGTGTGGATCTGCTATAGCCCTTGTGCTGGAAAACTGGGAGAGCGGGGGCAAGCAATGCTGCTGTCTCGGACCAGCGCCATGGTGGAATGTCACCCAAGTGCTACCCCTCCGCCCTCATGCCTCAAGCCATGAGCGTTGTGGCTTTCTAAACGGTAAATCAGATGAGCAAAGTGCGCCACATGTCCTTTGCTGATTCCTCTCCAAATTACTCGCTTTTTATCGCTGCAACCATCGGACAGACACATGCTCCCATGTAATGCCTTCATCATCGCATTTTGTCATATATGTTTTGTTTTCCGTTTCAGCACTAACTTCTGTGGTGACATCTAAGCAACCGACACAATGCAGTGTCAAGGTTACCATATGCATATGCAAGTGCTGTAACACTTGCCCATCTCAATGGCCAGCACCGGTCATTGCGTTGTCTTGGTCCAGAGGAGAATTGCCTGAAGTGATATTGTTATATGAAACACGTGTATACAACTTGTTCATGAAAATGGTGTGTGTGAGAGTAGGCACTGTCTAGCGCGTCCCCGTCGTTGACAAGTTTAATGTCCCGCTACTACGTCTGCATGCAGTGCGAAGTGCATACATGCATGCATGTATCAACGTTTGGTATGACGTGAATGTGTCCAACGCCCGCATTATAGAAACAATCTCTATCGACCCTGCAGATCAACACAAATATCCGAAATACACACTCTCATCAAGTTGTCCCCCTCGCTCTGGGATAAAAGTTTGCACTTTGAAGTGTACCGCATGCACTACTGCTACTACTGTCAGTTGTAGTATACGGCCACATAGCATACAACCATAAGCTACATGTAAGTCGTAAGTCAACAGCATTCAACGCATGTACGTGCGTGCATGAGAAGCGCTCGTCTACCTTGGTGCTAGCAGACGCCTCGGCATGTACTGCAAAATGCAGCTGTGTGACCTCTCTCTCTCTCTCTCTCTCTCTCTCTCTCTCTCTCTCTCTCTCTCTCTCTCTCTCTCTCTCTCTCTCTCTCTCTCTCTCTCTCTCTCTCTCTCTCTCTCTCTCTCTCTCTCTCTCTCTCTCTCTCTCTCTCTCTCTCTCTCTCTCTCTCTCTCTCTCTCTCTCTCTCTCTCTCTCTCTCTCTCTCTCTCTCTCTCTCTCTCTCTCTCTCTCTCTCTCTCTCTCTCTCTCTCTCTCTCTCTCTCTCTCTCTCTCTCTCTCTCTCTCTCTCTCTCTCTCTCTCTCTCTCTCTCTCTCTCTCTCTCTCTCTCTCTCTCTCTCTCTCTCTCTCTCTCTCTCTCTCTCTCTCTCTCTCTCTCTCTCTCTCTCTCTCTCTCTCTCTCTCTCTCTCTCTCTCTCTCTCTCTCTCTCTCTCTCTCTCTCTCTCTCTCTCTCTCTNCTCTCTCTCTCTCTCTCTCTCTCTCTCTCTCTCTCTCTCTCTCTCTCTCTCTCTCTCTCTCTCTCTCTCTCTCTCTCTGTGTGCGTGCGTGCATGCGTGCGTGTCAGATTCGACATACCACCCTTGAACACCCCACTTAATTCTTTCCGCCTTCTGTCTCACTCTTTGGTTCAACAGCGATTGCATTAAATGTTGGGGGACGCCGTGCTGCCATAGCTGAAAGAACTCGAGAGGCGTGCTGTCGTGAACTGGGGACAACGACGACCACCATGGACGACGGCTCAGCCGCCCACCTCAACACCAACACCAGCAACGCCAGTAGCCACATCCCCATGAACCATCACCACCACAACAACCCCCACAGAAACTACGCCAGCTACACCAACTCCAACCCTTACAACCACAACAACAGCCCCGTGCTCGCTCCTTCCTCCCGCCCAGCATCCAAACCAAAATGGATGCCTTCATTTGAACAACTTGAGGTATCTTTCCCCCACACACATACCCACACTCCCATCCTTGTTGTCATGCTCATGGTGGTTGTTGTTGTGTAGGTTCTTGAGGAGGCTTTCACAAAGGCGTATGTGGCTGAGACTGGCGAGCTGCGTGTTAAGGATGTTGTGAGAAAGGTGATGCCAGGGCTGACTGCATTGTGCTTATCGGCCTCAGCAAGCAACAGCAATAAGGCTGGTGCAAACAGCAACAACAACAACAACCACCCTCCTGCCACCATCACGGAGATGAATGTGCAAAGTTGGCTGTACAACCGCAAGTATAGGGAGCGAGATTACAATGCTGCTCAGATGCAACAACAGCAGCAGCAACAACAACAACAACCAGGACAACAAGGTCAGGTGCCACAGAACAACAGTAGCACGGACAACAGCAACAACAGCAACAATGGCAACAGCAGCAACAACAACAGTAACCCCACACGGCCGAGAAGGAACAGCGAAAGCACCTCAGCCAGGCACCAAAGGCAGTACCAGCAGCTGAGCATCCCCAACACCAACCACACCAACAGCAACAACACCAGCAACAACACCAACAGTCCCAGCAGCAACACCACCTCCCCCACCACCACCACAACTAGCAACTCCCACCAGCCCCACCAACACAACGGTACCCGCATGCCAAGGACTCATTACGACTTGGAAGGGAGGCTCCTTTGCTCATCCGCAGCAACAAGATGCAGGAAGTTGTGTCTCGAACCCCACGCGTACTGCCTGAAACACATACTGCAAGATGGCAATGCGCCGTACAGGCAGTGCGACTTTGTGTCGGATGAAGGAAATGCACGAGTGAGGTGCAGAGCAGCGGTGTCAATGCAAGAGGAAGACATAAGGTGAGTTGACTTGTTTCTGGATGTTATTGTTGTTGTGGTGCTGTTGTGTGCTGTCACAACAGTTGCATGTGTGTGCGGTGGCACGCACGTGCACATGTGCGCGCGTGTGGGTGCATTGTTGCGTATAATTGTTGATGTTGGCATTGTCAGTGTTGTATCACTCTCGGTATCGCAGCTACTGGTATTGTCGTTGTCATTGGTCGACACGTGCAAGTACTGTGTATGTTTCTCTGTTTGCAGGTTTTGTGCCACGCACGTGCAGTACCTGTGGAATATGTCCATGCGGAGAGGCGACGGCCACACCAACGCGGCGTTGATGATGCATAGTGTGCTGAACAGCCACACTGCTCCTCCTCCTCCCAGCAGCAACAACAACACTTTCAACAACACCCACAACACCAGCATCAATAGTAACAACAGTCTCAACAACATTGGTCACATGGGTGTCGGATCCGCCCGCAATGGACGGTATAGAGGCATCAGACAACGGCGATGTGGAAGGGTAAGTGGCTGGTCATTGACACTGTTTTGGTGTTTGTGTCATTGAAAACATGATCAATGTGACTGATGTTGTGTTGTCTTCTTCTTGCGCAGTGGTCGGCGGAGATACGCGGTCAGAGGCGCGTGTGGCTTGGCACATACGGGTCGGCAGAGGAGGCTGCTGCCGTGTATGATGCCGCTGTACGTGCTGTCCGCGGACCTAATGTTAACACCAACTTCCCACCAGGTGGGTAACACCGCAACAAAATGCACATACACACATGTACGCATGTGTACAAAAGCACACATACACTCTCTTCACTCTCATCAGTTCGGTCGGCCATTCAGCTCGTGTGAGACTGACACAACATGCTCACGCACACATATACATGTATACAGGTTGTGGTCCGCCATTGCCTGAGCCGCAGACTCCTGCCGTTCGCGAGATGTGGGTTCGTCTGGGGATGATCCCGTCTGAGCCCGTGGCCTCGTCGTCGCATCCTCAACATCATCACCTCCCGAACAGCACCTTGTGAATAAAGGTGAGGTCATGGCACACATCACTTTTTATAGTTGTGCGCACATGTTGTTGGACGCACATGAACATGGGCGCGCACACCCAAACACAATCGTCCACATACACGCGCGAGCGCATGCACACACGTTTACACACGTATTGCAGGACGCAGAAAAGCATGCTAAGCTGGAAGAGTTTGATTGCATTGCAGGTATCTGTTTCTTGTGACATGCGCAAGTTTGTGGACCGCACGGGATATTGACCCAGCAGAGATTGGCAAAAGCAAGCGCGCCTTAGTGCCGGTCTGTGCAGATGTGAAGGTGACCCTTGCATTGCTGAATGCGAAGCTCGCGCCTCACCAGCAAACCCCTCCTTTGATTTCTCATCCTGGCATGCAGAAGTAGACAACATCAGGCTGCAGAACCCAATCAAGGTGTGTTCTGCGCTGCGGGCCACTTGTTGCCAGCTCTGTCAACAACAAAAAAGTGCTTGCAGTTCCTGCTACGCGACAATGACATGATCATGCCACAATACGCCATTCAGCGAGTCTGTGAGGTGTGAGCTGACGAAGGAGAGAGGCGGTCATCACAACGGGGGTGAGACAGCACCACATGTGGGCAGTGCAATGGTACACCTCGATACATGCCACGTGTGCAAGCTTCCTGGGTTTTTGGTTGGTTTCGGGTGGACTTGGTGGCAGCGCAACGACGTCTATGCCGTGGTGCAGGTACACATACGATGCCTTTTCAGACGGTGGACTAGCTCTGGCGGATTGGGCTCTTGCTGAGCGCTGGGTTGCCGTCTGCCTTGGGTGCACAGGCGGCTTGCCCTGACAAGCTTGTCATTGACATCGATGGTGACGGCGGTGTCATCATGCATCACCAGGTAATAGAGCGGTTGTTACGTTATGCTATCCATTGCTCCATGCAAATGTGGTTAAGACATGCTCATCAATTTCTTTTTGTCGTTTTTCAAGCAGGAATTGCCCACACCGTGCGTTCCTACACAAATGCCTGAGCTGTGACTGTGACTGTGTGTTTGTGTCCGTTCGGTTCGAACCCAATAGTGGGGCGCATTAGCAGGAGGTAAAAGGGTTGTGTGATGAACTCGCTTTGGATGCAACAGAGTCGCTGCGCATGTGTGGCTGTGCGAGTCATCTGATGTTGTTATGTTGTTGGGCGCATGTGCTTGCTCGTGATTGCTGTTCTTTCCATTTGCAGCTGCTGTTGTTGGTGGTGCCTTACTGGCGGCCTCGTGTGCGGCTTCCTCTGCAGCAGCTTCAGACACAATGTCAACTGTTCTGCACATTTGGGATTGCTGTAACAGTTTAATCAGACATCGACAAAATAGAATTGACATGGAGTGCTCGGCTTGCCGCCGGCAACCAGCTCACTACACATATGTTGTGTCGCACAGCATGCACTCTAACAACAGCGCACACATATCCAATAGTCTGTCAGCAGCACATCACAAATTGCCAACACATGCAACCTATGAGGAATAACATCTTTTGTACAATCCCCCCCCCCCCCCCCCCCCC
>RHPI01001616.1:515826-564728 GCA_009103225.1 Chlorokybus atmophyticus | reverse complement strand
CCCCCCCCCCCGGTGCACTTACATGCATAGGAGAGAACATACGCACCCCTCCCAACAGTAATTGCAGTGAAACATTGGATGTGAGACACATGGGAGTAGTAACAACAGCGAGTCACATGCACGCACAAGCATGAGAGCCGTCCCTGATCGAGGAGATCGTGCGATGTGGGTGAAGAAGCTGGGCAGGAGCTTACTTGATGCACACGCGGCGTGCGCGCGCAGCGGGTGCATGCACTGAAGGTGGTAAATGAAGCATGGTAGAAGATACGGGAGGGAGACGTGCGGGCGTGTGTGGTACGAGCACCTGCGTGCACATGTGCTTGCGTGCGAGAGAGAGATGGAGCGCGTCCATGTTGCCGGGGCACCATGCGTACATGATATATGACGTGCTGTTGTGCACACGCGTGTTATGCATACTCACAAGAGCACCACTGGAACTGTCGTAGACTGCTGCGCAATCTATGGCGCTTTTACATAGCCTATGAGCTCTGGAACCTACTCACCAGGCATTGCTGGCTATGATAGGCGACACTGGTAAGTACGGTCTGATGAGCGCACGGATAGCAACCGGACAGTGCAGCCTATGAGGTAGTTGCTAGAATTATAGCCCAATCCTAATGCATGCGTGCGTGACAAGGAGCACATGCCCCATGTGCGCGCGCGGGTGCATTTACGTGGGTCGGTGGTTGAGGTAGACACGTGCACATCATTCTTGTGGCTGTGGAAGTAAACTGCACGCAAACAAGCACGTCCCTAAGCTGGATACATTAAACGCATGCACAAACGGCTATACATCTACAGTACTAGTCTCCATTAACAGCAACATCGTCACACCAAGCTACATACAGTACCGCATAATTGCATGTGCGCAAGCCAGCTGTGCGTAGTATGTGTATGGATTATGTGCTTTAACATTGTTTTACACAAATTGCCAAGCATTTGGGCTTGTGTTGTTGTCTTTAAGGCCGTTCCTCACATCGCAAATAAGCGGCCCCATGGACAAGCTCCTCCTCCGGCACCTAGTGTGTGGTGTGGTGTGAGGTGGGGTGGGGTTTACTTACTTACAACACGAGAACAGAGTACAGCAGGAACACAACAGCAACCACGACAACATCATCATCAACAAGAAACGATGATAGCAACAGTCGCTGCTCCCGCATCTTCCACCAAGATTATAGCAATTATAGCACAACCATTGTCATAACTCAGTGACAACACCATGCCATGCCAATGTAGGCTGCACCCTTGCAGCAGCAACGACAATCCACAACACCCTAAAGGTAAAGCGCGTGATCCAAGGCGAGCTGATTCAGAACACATACTGTACTGATGCAATGCTCATATGCAAATTCAGTGTTATGGTTGTGATAGAATGCTTGATGGAAACCTTGCGCACATGCAATTGAATACATGTCTCTGTAGCCACTACAACGCGTGTCGCGCATGAGTGCGTTGAGTGCGTGAGTGTGCTGTAATTTTCTATGTTGTCGCGTTTGTGTCCATGTTGGCTGGGTGCGTGTGGTGTCCGTTGTGCTGTGTGCACATGTACATACAATGCGCGTGGCATATGCTCATGCACAGCGACCATCACCATCCCACAATCATGCCACTCACATTTCACACTACCACGTAGTTCGCCACCGGGCTACTCTACCCAATCTACCTACTACTGCTAACACTGTACGTGCTGCATGTGTGTGCATGTGTTGTGTGCAAGCGTGCTGGTGTTGGCTGTGTACATACAATGTGGTGTAAGAAGGCGCATGCAATGAACATGCAAGCAATGTGATGAGCACACAGCATGCGGGCAGTCATTGTCAATCAGTAGCTCACCACCGGGCTCATCTACTCTACCTTCACCACCACTAACACCACCGTGTGTGTTTGTGTGATCTATCAGCGGGTGTGCTCTCGCGCGGGTGCTGTTTTCATGTTGAGGTTGTGCGCTTGTAGGTGTATTTGTACTTTGGTGTGCATATGCTATGTATGTTGCTGCGAGCCGGGCAACAAGTGGCCCGCGGCGTAGAACACACCTTCGCTGGGTTCTGCAGCCTGATGCATGACAGGCCGAAAAAGTGAAGGACTAGTACTGCGGGCGTGCCGCGAGCTCCGCATTTAGCAACGCGAGGGTCACCTTCACATCTGTACAGACCGGCACCAAGGCGCTCTTGTGTTTGCCGGTATATCCGCCGGGTCAATGTTTATATCCACATGTTGGCATGCGCAGCAACCGCGGCGGCGGTGCACTGAAGCCGTGTGATGACAACAACACAACGGTTGCAGCCAGAAGAGTGACACTAAGAGAGACAAGCTTGCACGGCACATTACGCTTTGCGCTCTCTCTCTCTCTCTCTCATTGAAGCCTTACCAGCTAGGAGATCGCAACGGCCTTGGCTGGGGAAATAAGGGGCGGGGAAGCGGGCAGCGTTAGGCGTTTGTGTGGATTTACATCCCACCAGCACNTGCTTGTGCCTGCCTTACCAGACACACATACATACATATTATATTGCCCAAATAACAATTCACCACCTGCCCGCGCCCTTACATATCTCACTATGCACTGCAGTGCGTGAATGAACAACAGCACAGTGGACACTACACAGACTGAAACCCTCTGTGCTAGATGGAAACGAGTCATTCAATCGTCCTGCGACACCACCACACTGTACCTGAGATTTCTACACTGCTATGCAACTAGAACAGAAAAACACTACTACGAGTGAAAGATGTGTCACTACTACCGCCATGCACCACATATCTCACGACGGATGCAAGCACTAGAAAGGTTTGATACTGGTACGCACACAACATGCACTGTTTCAACTATCGCGAACGACTTGAGCGCCAGGGTTGTGATGCAGACTGGAACTACGCGTGCAGGCCGCGTAGATAGATGACCGAATAAAAGAGTGATCGAATGACCTGACTTCAGTGCACGGGTACGACAGCATTGTGCTGAGCCCTGCACGAAGTGAGTAGAAAACTCTAGGATGAAAGTCACGCATGTCATGAGTCGCTGCAAAACCAAGATGCGACTAGTGCAGTTGTAGCTGTGCAGGTTCGTTTCAACACAGGCCTATCTACAGCACCTGTGCCACCCTCTCGGCACAACAACAAGCGTGCATGCATGCGATTGATATGGTGGGTTGCACGCACCTGGTAGACGAAGAGGTTGTCCGCCTCCTCGGGCGTCTGCTTCGCGGCGGTGGCGGTGGCGGAGGCGTGATGTGACAGGGTGGGTGCGGCGGCAGCAGCCCTGCCGTCGGCGCCTTGTAGCTGGAGTGCTTTCTTAAGACTCTGCTGGAAGCGAACGCCGACCAGCCCCGCAAAGACGCCGCCGACTTCAGCGGCCACACCACCCGCCTGAATGACAACCTAGCCATGCAAAAGCCAGCATCAAGCAACGGGAGAGTTGAGCAAAAGTACACGCACAAGTCATGCCGGCCCAGATTCGTACTACCAGAGATGGACGCCCCTACCTCCGCCTGTGCCACCGCCGCCGCCGCCGCAAGCGCCTGGTGCCTTGGCCACTGATTGTGATGGAGCACCGGCCCTTTCCCGCAAGGTACTAACCTGGTGACTGTAGGGCACAGACATGTGTGTTGAAGGCAGCCTTCGTGCAAGCGGCGGCGGCGGTGGCACAGGCGGAGGTAGGGGCGTCCATCTCTGGTAGTACGAATCTGGGCCGGCATGACTTGTGCGTGTACTTTTGCTCAACTCTCCCGTTGCTTGATGCTGGCTTTTGCATGGCTAGGTTGTCATTCAGGCGGGTGGTGTGGCCGCTGAAGTCGGCGGCGTCTTTGCGGGGCTGGTCGGCGTTCGCTTCCAGCAGAGTCTTAAGAAAGCACTCCAGCTACAAGGCGCCGACGGCAGGGCTGCTGCCGCCGCACCCACCCTGTCACATCACGCCTCCGCCACCGCCACCGCCGCGAAGCAGACGCCCGAGGAGGCGGACAACCTCTTCGTCTACCAGGTGCGTGCAACCCACCATATCAATCGCATGCATGCACGCTTGTTGTTGTGCCGAGAGGGTGGCACAGGTGCTGTAGATAGGCCTGTGTTGAAACGAACCTGCACAGCTACAACTGCACTAGTCGCATCTTGGTTTTGCAGCGACTCATGACATGCGTGACTTTCATCCTAGAGTTTTCTACTCACTTCGTGCAGGGCTCAGCACAATGCTGTCGTACCCGTGCACTGAAGTCAGGTCATTCGATCACTCTTTTATTCGGTCATCTATCTACGCGGCCTGCACGCGTAGTTCCAGTCTGCATCACAACCCTGGCGCTCAAGTCGTTCGCGATAGTTGAAACAGTGCATGTTGTGTGCGTACCAGTATCAAACCTTTCTAGTGCTTGCATCCGTCGTGAGATATGTGGTGCATGGCGGTAGTAGTGACACATCTTTCACTCGTAGTAGTGTTTTTCTGTTCTAGTTGCATAGCAGTGTAGAAATCTCAGGTACAGTGTGGTGGTGTCGCAGGACGATTGAATGACTCGTTTCCATCTAGCACAGAGGGTTTCAGTCTGTGTAGTGTCCACTGTGCTGTTGTTCATTCACGCACTGCAGTGCATAGTGAGATATGTAAGGGCGCGGGCAGGTGGTGAATTGTTATTTGGGCAATATAATATGTATGTATGTGTGTCTGGTAAGGCAGGCACAAGCACGCGTATGTGCATGCTTGTGCAAGTTCGTGCATCCGAGCGTGTCAATCCCTGCAATCCCAATTCTTCCGGATTCTCTTTTGACGGCGTTGTTGGATGTGCACGCAGTCGTACTCTGCACCATGATGAGCTGTCACAGCCTGCGGCCCCCATCCCGCGGCTTGAAGTTTGTACGCGTCGCCAGACGCGAAGGAAAGGCAATCAAGGGGGCGCGGTGTGAAGCAAGCATGCCGCCGAAACCTGCTTATCGCAGGTACATTTCTTGTAATCTGTTCACATCCACCATTATCGTTCTTGAGTGTCTTGCGCGCGCGCGCAGGGGAAACAAGATTGTGATGTGGGTGAAACGGCCGTCGCCCACAGCAGTGGCCTCGCAGGTTGCAGTGGAAGACACAGCAAACGTGGAGGCTTTGTGTGCCGCTGCCGCCAAGGGTACTGTCCTGAAGAGTGTGGACAGTGTGTTACTGCAGGTAGATTACCGCGGCTTCCGCAATTGTGTAGATGTGTTTGTCATAGAGTCTGGTCTAACCGCCCCAACCGCCTCAGGCTTTTGACGGAACGGAAAAATTGCTGGAGTACGACACTCTGGTCAGCAAGTTGCTGGAGGACGGTAAGCTTTGCTTTGTTATATTCCAGAGGCAATGCACTAAGATGTCATACTCGTCCATCAACCAACGAGCTTGCGCATAGAGTTGTACTTATGTTATATGTATGTGCACAGGCTTGGGCTGTCAAGGTAGCGCGCAAGCTCTCGGTGTGCATTGTACGTAGCGAAGTTGGCATTGCCTGTCATGTGATCCATGTATTGTTTAAGTCTACGCTCCACTTTCTGAAACGTTGCTTGATCAGTGGGGTGGCCCGTGTAATCTTTAGACTCATCCAACAAGTCAAATGCGCGAACAGCGTTGGGTGGTTGAGAACCAATCTCAATTAGTCCGCTCCAGCCCTGGGAGTCCAGAAACTTCTCAAAGTCTCGTTGCGAAGAAAATTTCCACAAAACCATGCCGCGCTCTGTCCAGATTCGCACGTTTTTCACTGCCATCGCAGGCCCCTGGACAAGGATAGGCCGCTCGTGGAAATTTTCTTCGCAACGAGACTTTGAGAAGTTTCTGGACTCCCAGGGCTGGAGCGGACTAATTGAGATTGGTTCTCAACCACCCAACGCTGTTCGCGCATTTGACTTGTTGGATGAGTCTAAAGATTACACGGGCCACCCCACTGATCAAGCAACGTTTCAGAAAGTGGAGCGTAGACTTAAACAATACATGGATCACATGACAGGCAATGCCAACTTCGCTACGTACAATGCACACCGAGAGCTTGCGCGCTACCTTGACGGCAAGATTGTCGGCAAAGATAACATTTTCAATGTTCATGTGACACGAGGTGGTGAGGAACTGGCAGAGGTGGACGGGATGCTTCTCCTCAACAAGTGTCAACGACCACACGCACGGTTCAGTAGCCCTGCAGTGTTCGCACTGACGGAGGAGAAGAGAAACTACGCCACTGTTGGCGACGTCAGAGATCTGTTCAATCGCGTAGTCACATTCAAAACACGGGTGCTGCAAGCTCCTCCAGCAATGAGAGCACGCCTCACAAAGGTACGCCTTCCTTAATGCAAAGAGATTGCTAATCAAGTTGGATGTGTATGGAGATTGGATGCAGGCCAACAAAGGTACACATATGTGTGTAGGAGAATGGTGACGTGTATCTGGACGCAGACAAGCTGGTTGCCAAAATTGCCGAGGAGCAAGCGCTTCTGCGTGAGTTTGTATGGTACTTCAGGTGCATTCATTGATCTTGTGGGCTCAAACACTCGTTCGGTGTCCATGGTTTGTGTGCAGTGCCGTTCTTGGTGACACGCTTGATCCGGATGTTATGGAGACCCGCATCCATGAGCAGCTGGGGATTTTTCTGGGTGTTGGCAGTGGCAGTCGGATGGAGTTTTTCTGACGCACGCGGCTATGCAAGGTAAAGTTTGTTGTTTAGGCAGCAACAGTGCTTGTTTTTACCAAGAGTGGTGTGCGTACGAGCGCTGCAGCTCACTCATGTTGATTGAGTGCATTGGCAAGCTATGTAATGTGAGACCTTCCATTTCGCTCAGATTGGCTCCATGCGGTTGCTAGTGTAGTAATCGGGTATGCGACGTGCTGTGGTCATGTAGCAAGCAATGAGATATCCGCTTGATCCCTTGCGTGTGCTGCCATGCACTGTCTTGCGCGTACTCGCGCGGTCTCACTTTCTGCGTACGTGCGCCACATGCACATGCGTATGATTCCCTTCCACCCTTTTCCTTTCCCTCTCTCAACTGTTCCTATTGCAGGGACGCGGAGAGCCGGAATGAGGCTAGCTAAGAAGCACCAGCTGCGCGCGGGACCGTGTGCGCTTGTTGCGTTGTAAGTATGACATGTTTGAATTTTTTGTACATATGGGCAAAGGGATCTGGTGCTGTCGTTTGGAATTTGAAGGGTGATGTGCATAGTATGAAGATTGCGTGTATATAAATCCAAGACGGATTTGCAACATGCACTGTATGGCATGGCCCGCGTTCAACATACTGTGACCGATTGAACAACAATGACAGCCTGCATGCTGTATGTTGCCTACACTTGCATGTCCTTTGCATGAGCATACATACGCCACATTGTATGTACCACATACACATGCGCACATAGCCATGCTTGTTAGCATGCAAGGCACAGGCATGCTCAACCACCGGGCTAAGCTGCTTGTGTACAAAAGATGGTATGCTAGATAAGTCATACGCAAGGTGGGAAGTTTGTGGTGGCCTATCTATAGGGCGGAAAGTTATGCCTCATCTTGTGCATATTTGTGTCATATGTGCGAGTCTGTCATAATGTGCATGCCTAGCCGCGCACTCTTCACGCACTTTCTTGGCCTGCAGTATGCTCAGAACTGGTGAACAAGTAGGAGCTTCACAAATGAATAGAAGTAGAGGTAGCTTAGTCAATAGATATCTTGTATGGCGGCTAGCCAGCAATTGGGGCTGATATGTTCGTGTAGCGATGTCACACAGCTCAGGATAGAGCGAGACAGGCAGCTTAACCAAAGTATATCTTATCATGTCTGCTGCGCGGGTGGACATCCTGCCTGCCATAAGGTTGGCTAGTATAGACAGGTTCCGGTGCACAAGTCTAAGAGAGCTTGCCAAACTTGTGGTGAGTTTCGACATAGTTCATAAAGCGGGTTGTCTACAAGGAGTCGCTACCCTGCAGATGACCATCTTTCTCAATAACGGTATCTTTGAAGGAGCCTCTTCTAGAAATCGTGTGCGGGAACTATGATATCCAGCAAGTAGGGTCCCTTGGACTCAATGATGCTCTTTATCGCTGCGACCTCTCTTAGTCATGCGCTCACCAGGGACCTGCATGTAGCCATTGTGGAGACCGTGATGATCGGGGAACAATTGGCGCTATGCAAAGCAACTAATTGCTGTCAAGCAAGCAGTATCTTGCAAGAATTGGCCATGGTGACGACGGGAAGTCAGGGTAGATATCCTCAACATCTTCCAGGTGTCGCCCAGGTATGTGTGGCGTGGTTCGACTTGTAAAACCCTTCCCAATGAACGACCATGCCCGAATATTAATTGTTCAAAACCATCCTCTCGACTGGCAAGTTTTGAATGCACGGTGTGGGCAGTTCCTGCTTAACAAACGAAAATGAAAATGATAAGCCTGTCTTAACAAGATTCGCGTGGAGCAATGGATAGCATAACGTAACAACCGCTCTATTACCCGGTGATGCATGACGACACCGCCGTCAAAAACGATGTCAATGACAAGCTTGTCAGGGCAAGCCGTCTGTCCACCCAACGCAGACGGCAACCCAGCGCCCATCGAGAGCCCAATCCGCCACAGCTAGTCCACCGTCTGAAAAGCGTCGTATGTGTACCTGCAGTGCAAGTCCTGCACCACGGCATAGATGTCGTTGCGTTGCAACCAAGTCCAACCGAAACCAACCAACCAAAAACCCAGGAAGCCTGCACACATGGCATGCATCAAGGTGTACCATTGCACTGCCCACATGTGGTGCTGTCTCACCCCCGTTGTTATGATCGCCTCTCCCTTCGTCAGCTCACACCTCACAGACTCGCTGAATGGCGTATTGTGGCATAATCATGTCATCGTCGCGTAGCAGGAACTGCAAGCACTTTTTTTTAGTTTGTTGTTGACAGAGCTGGCAACAAGTGGCCCGCAGCGCAGAACACACCTTCATTGGGTTCTGCAGCCTGATGTTGTCTACTTCTGCATGCCAGGCTGAGAAATCAAAGGAGGGGTTGCTGGTGAGGCACGAGCTTCCCATTCAGCAATGCAAAGGTCACCTTCACATCTGCACAGACCAGCACCAAGGCGTTCTTATTCTTGCCAATCTCTGCCGGGTCGCTACCCACATGTGCATTGTTAGCGCGCACAGCAAATGCCTCCAGCTCGCCGTGCACGGTTGTCAAGCATCTGCATCGCTTTCAGGAGAGCAGCAACGACCCGTGAGCCCTTGTGCCATAGGAATATCCGTGCAGTCCACAAACTCGCATGTTCCGCTCTACTGCCTAAAATGCGATCGGACTTCTCAAGCTTGGCATGCTCCTCTGCGTCCTGCAATACGCATGTGTGCGTGTGATTGTGTGCGTGTGTGTGCGCGTATGTTCATGCGCGTCCAACAACATATGCGCACATCTAACATGTGATGCGTGCCATGACCTCACCTTCTTTCACAAGGTGCTGTTCGGAAGGTGATGATGATGATGATGATGCGTCGACGAGGCCACGGGCTCAGATGAAGGGATCATCCCCAGACGAACCCACATCTCGCGAGCGGCGGGGATCTGCGGCTCAGGCAATGGCGGACCATAACCACGCACACTGTATACGTGTATACAGTGTGCGTGAGTATGTTGTGTTGGTCTCACACGCTGAATGGCCGATTGAACTGATGATGAGAGTGAAGTGAATGAATGTGTGCCTTTGTATACATGCGTACATGTGTGTATGTGCATTTTGTTGCGGTGTTGGCCACCTGCTGGGAAGTTGGCTTTAGCATTGGGTTTGCAGACAGCACCTACGGCGGCATCATACAAGGCAGCGGCCTCCTCTGCCGACCCGTATGTGCCAAGACAAACACGCCTCGCTGCCATCTGGCCGCGTATCTCCACCGACCACTGCGCAAGAAGAACACAACACAACATCAGTCACTAGACGGCAGAGTAAAGCATGCGCTCACCTTGATAAAGCAGGGCGCTAATTAAGGTGTCGTGATCCAATGCACTACTGTCATCATCACAAGCCTAACGCGGTAAATAGGCAAAGTCATATCAACTACGTGTATAACACACGCATATGCAGATTTATCAAACATGAGCAACAGAGCACCATACCTTCAACAGAACACTATCCAAATCCTTCAGGATAGTGCTGCAGCTTTGCACACATCCGCCACTGTGCCTGTCTTCCAAATTGCAACCTCTAAAGCCGACGATGTTTGCCAATGTCGTTTGACCCACAGCACTAACTACCTTCCCCTGCGCACACATGTAAAACACTCAACACCAGCTGGTGATTGTTATCACAAGCAAGCGATGTACCTTGACTGCGATGGCTGTGGCGGCACTGCATCAGCCCGCACGCCTGTCACCAATCCATTTCTCTGCCAATCTCTATGCTTGCCAACACGTAAATGTAGGTTAAGGGTACCGCGGCCTTGTCATGTCCTTGTTGGCAGGCTAACGAACGCGTGCCAATCAGCCCCTGATCTTGCTTGCAGGCAATGCAGGCTGGCACAGAGTGTCCTAGCTGCCATTGGGTTTGCTGGGGTGTACACCTGCACGCAACACATCAGCGCCATGTAAGAGAGAGGAGGGAGTAGCTAGCTAAGCAGGTGAACTCTGTCTCTCGCTCACACATGTACGCTCATGAAAAGCTCACGCGCTTGCACATGTGCATGCGTGCGTCATCAAATTAGCATGGGGAGCATACTGCCGCTCTCTTGCGCGTCTCAGTATGCATGATGATTATGATACTCGCCATTTGCTACACAAGCCAGGGCTTAATGCAAGCATAACTCCCATGCACGCAGCTTCTCAGTACTACCTGGATACTGCACTGCACTACTACTGAACAATAAGCACGATATTTGCCGCAATGATAACAGCAAATAACGACGACAATACACAGTGGACACTACACTCGCTGCAAAACCCATATGCAACTAGTGTGGTAGTGTGTGCACGTTTCTTCAAACCTAGCGCAAGCTTACTGCGGGATCGGCTACACGCATGCAAGCTCATGATGTTGGGTTGCGCACGCACCTGCTAGTGTAAGCGGTTGTCCTGGGAGTGAATGACGCCTACCACGAGCCCAGCGAAAACGCCGAGTGGAGTCTATCGGCACCCACACCACCCACCTGACCGGCCCCCAAGCAGAGCCAGCTCCTTCAAGCACCGAGAGAGTTGACCACAACCACCACGTGCACACCGCCGCTGCCTCCGCCGTCTTGCAGCTAAGACTGCCCGTTTCCAACAACTGGACCAAAGCTTGCCTTGAACAAGCAACAACGTATGCTGCAAAAAGCACGAGGCGGTAGTGGAGGCGGCGGCAGCGGCAACGGCGGCTATCGGAGGGGTTGGGCTGCTGCTGTTGAGGAGCTGGTGTGGAGGAGGGCCGTGCGTGGTAGGTCGAGGGCTTGGCCTCAACGCTATTCAGACCAGCGCTGTGCTGGTGGGATGTAGTTGCAATGCTAACGCTGCCTCCCCTACAGCCATGAGCGTTGTGGCTTCCAAGCCGGTAAGGCCTCAGATGACAATGGCACTGCGCTCATGTGCCTTGCCAGTTGGTCTTTGTCAAGTACTCGCATTCTGTTGGCTGCAACATTGTTATGTGTAAGTTGAGTGCTCTTATATAATGCAATTATCACTGTGTATATTACAGATTGGTAAAAAACTGCCATATTCGATTCTACCCAGAGGCTCATGCGCCGCACCTCGCCATTAACTTAATCGGCATTGTTGATCTCCCAGATCTAATGCCGAACAGCGTTGCCTGACTACAAACCGTGGATTCAAGCGTTCAGTGTGCACATGTACAGTCAAGCCACACATGTTATGTAAGGAACTCAATATCAAAAATGGTGTGTACGAATAGACATTATCTAGCACGTCTTTGTGGTTGACAAGCGTGATGTCCGTTCTGTGTTACGTCTGCATGCAGCAGTGTGAAGCGCACACATGCATGCATGCCAGTACTTGTGCATGACGTGAATGCTTCCAGCGCCCTTCTGTGTCGTGAACATTTGTTGTTGACTCTGCATTGCAGTACACAGTGTCACAAACACACACGACAATGACTGTCACATCAAGCTGTCCCCTCTTACTTAGTGATGAGAGTCTCCGCATTTAAGTGCCCCATGTACTGCCACTGCTACTACTTCTGTTCAGTATTGTACGACCACATAGCACACAAGCAACATGTGGTAAGTCAGCAGTCAAGGCATGTGCGTGCGTGCATGCCAATAGCTCCTGTTTTACTGCAACTAGTGCCCCACCTTGGTGCATGCACCTCTGCATGTACCACATCATGTGGCTGTTTTCTGTGCACACACAAACGCATGCGCACGTACATTGAGTTAGAGTAAGCTGCAGGTTTTCCATATTAGCTTTCGAACACCCAAGTAGCCTTCTTTACCTCTTTCTGCTTTCTGCTCTCCCTTTTGTCTTACTCTTATGTTTAACAGCGGTTGCGACAGTTGTGAGAGTTGGGGGAAGCCATGCAAGCGCGACTGGAAGAGTATGAGAGGCTGGCTGTTGTGGAACGAGAGAGGGATGCGGCGCTGCGGGACCTCGCTAGGCTCAAACAGCACCTGTTGGAGAAGGTGTGGCACGCAGAGTGCTTTGATCAATCGTGCAAAACTTGGACACACACGCATGCACGCGCGCACACATGTATATACATACGAACACACACACGCGCACACACGCGCGCTTACACACACATCATAGAAAAGTGGAGAAGGCATGGCATGCATGGTGTGTATAAGATATGTATATATGTATGCATGTGTTGACACAACGCTCGCATACGCACGCACACGCACACGCATACGCACACATGCACCTTGCAGGACGCCGAGGAGCAATCCAAGCTCGACGAGGAGTCTGACCGCATCTCTTTCCTGGAGCACGCGCTCGCCGACTCTCAGGCGGAGCTTTCCAGAACGAAGGAGCAGTACTCGCAAGCACGACAGACGGCTGCGGATGCAAGCAATGAGATGTCAAAAGTGGCGGAGGAGAACGTGAAGCTCAAACAGGAGGTGGTGGACCTGAAGGTGAGGTTATAAACACTACAAGAAGTACTACAAGAAGTAGACATTGTGTGTGTGTGTGTGCGAGCGCGCGCACACGCATGCACACAGGCACATCTTCTTGCGTGTACACATGCACACGTGCTCTCTCATACAACTAGTGGTTAACTATGTTGGTTGGCATTTCATGGCAGGCAGCTATGGCTTCAAAGGACACCGAAGTGAACAACTTGCAGCGTGCTTTGGGTGTTTACTACGCCCAAGCTGAGAACGAGGACAAGTTGCGTCACGATATCCACCGCTTGCATGGAGAGATCGCCACATTGCAGACTCAGCTTGGAGAGGAGTCTGCGCGTGTGGTTGACGCGCACGCCAAGCATGAGGAATTGTTGTCTCAACAGCGTGCTACAGAAATGCGGTTGGAAGAGAGCGAAGCCTTTTGCAGGAAGCTTCAGGATGAGATCATGCTACTCAGACGCGCGCTGGAGCACAGCATGGTGCGAGTGCAAAGGCTCGCGTGGGATTCGGATGATGTTGTGGACAGGTGGGAAGATACACAAACGCGTGCACGCACAAGCGCACCAGTCCGTATGCTGGTTTAAAGCATGCACGCACGCTCAAGATGTTGGCCCCTCAAACAGCAAGCTGCCGCCAGTCACGCTCTGTCGCACGCGCACGCCCATACAAGCACCCTTACCTGTGCTGTGATTGTGTCATGGCAACAGGCGCATCGTCATCAAGTTGTTGTTGACGTATTTCGAGCGCCACCACAGTCAAGAAGTCCTGGACGTGATGGCGCGCATTCTCGGCTTCACCGACGAGGAGAAGCTCACGATTCAGCGCTCGCGCAACCGTCTCATCCCGGCGCCTGCGAAAGGTGTGCTCAGGGGGCTGGTGGCTATGCCGCAGATGCTCGTGAGTGGACTCGCGGGGGGAAAGCATGCGAGCGGGGATCAACCGCTGTCACCAGGGACAACACAGGAGGTAAGGGCGCATGAGCTGGCATGGTCCAGAAAGTGCACACACAGTGTAGTCTAGTGCGCGCACACACATGTGCACATCAAAGCGTGCAGACTCACCCACGCGTCCGTTCGCAATACGCGAATGCACCCACGTACATACGCGCACGCACACATGCACGCACATGACAGCGTGCATGCATGCACACATACACACTTTTGGTGCGTAGCGCTTGCACACTGATTGGATCTGTATGCCACGCAGTCATTTGCCAACGCATGGATTGAGTTCTTGCTCAAGGAGTCCGAAGCTGCTGCAAAGGAAGCCGCACGCGAGGCCGCAAGCAAGACACCACAACCACCACCACCATCAACAACAGCACTACCAACAGCAGCAGAAGAAAAGAACAGCTATCAAGAGCGAGCACATGCGCCGGACAACCCAACAACATCAACATCCGAGGGCTCACACAGCCACACGGACTCACACCCTCAATTTGCTATGCACGTGCGCAGCGACTCAGTTGCATCCGAAGCCAGTACATCATCACACAATCCTCTCTTGCCTCCTTCTTATGCGGCCCATTCGCGCGCCAATTCAGTGGCATCGGACGTTGTTATGCCGACACAACCTTTTGGGTTTGCCAATCACTACCGAAGCAGCTCGGTCGGGTTGGAACCGAACGGACACAAACACACACAACCACAGTCACTGCTCAATCCATCTAGTAGCTTATCAGATATGAGTACTTTGAGGATGCACGGCGCATTGCCTTGCAGTCCGAGGCATGGGCCAACATAGAATGTAAAATTGAGTTGTTGATGTGTAGTATGGCACAGGTTTGCTGTTTTCAAGCAAGTCGCGCGTACATACTCGTGTCTTGTTGCTATGCCCTCCGTAAATTGAACAACACAATCCTTGCACTCTATCTAATATACATACAAGCATACCATCTTTTGGACACGCGTACGCAGCTACATCGGCACCTTGCTCTTGTACACGCTGTCGAGCAAAATCTCGTCGTTGCTTGAGGATGTCCACCAGCTTTTCATGGCCTCATGCACCGTCTCCATCTTCACACATCGCAACATCCTCCATGCATGTATGCTATTTGGATCCTCCCTCAGCTGCCCCAGCAGTGTACATACTCATTGACATACGGTACGACACTCACAACAGTGAAAGCGCCCTTTTTGTGAGTACTCCAGCTTCCTCTTGAACTCCCTCCACGTGCCCAAAGCTTCATTCATCAGGATCTCGGGCATCATGATCATCTCGAACTCTTTGTGCTCGGTCCATAACATATCACGTGCCAACCTGCCGATCATGCGACATTCGAACCTATCCTTTATGTCGGTTCAAGCTTCAATGCCGGGCCGACCGCCGAAACACGTCTGCGATCCCTCCATTTCATATTCAACAACATGTCCATTAAATCAGGCTCCTCCTCTTCAACGTCCTAGCGGTCTTCCTTGACAGGCTTACTCGTCCTTGCTCGGGGAAGTAGGCACCTCCTTCTCGGGCAACCCTTCTCTGTCCTCCAAGGCTCCTCCAGACCAGCTCCTGTTTATGTTCCACGAGCATTCCATGTCTTCCAACCACAACATCTGCACACCTTTATGCCAACGAGTTGAGCGCAGGTAACAAGCGCGTGTCTTAGCCAACCAAGACTAACCGAGCACGAGCTGCTGCACTTGCAATTGACATGTGATATACTGCGAGATGCGAGCTGAGTCCATTTATAAGGTGTGCACGCGCTCATACACTTCACACTTGTAAGCATATCCAAGCACGTGCATGCTCACACGCAAGGCAAGCATACAACCAAGGGAACGAATTTCGAGTCCTGAAGCCTCTCTAAGTAGCTGTATGTCGTGCCTTTAGCGCTCGTGCCATATGGTGTAGAGACCCTTCGCCCAAGCATCATGCAGCAGTGCTATCCACCATAACAATATGGCTATGCAGGACACTGTCATCCCGTACCATACAACTCTTGCATTTGCATTTGCAAATGGTACAGATACGTTACAAGCTCCGCTATTCCCAAGTCAAGCTTTATGTACCTCCGATTTTCGCATCTATAATGACAAGAATTCTTTGGTACACATGCTTGTTGATTATTCAACAAGCTGAATGCAATTTGCATAGATGAATCGGTCAAACTGCCAGCATGTGAATTTTCACAAGAGAGAAAGTATGGCATGCATGAACTGATCGTGAATGATATGGAGGATAACTTGTATATTTAAGGAATCGATTTCGCGATGCAAGCAGCCAAGCAATGATGTGTATGACACGGATGCAAATGCATGTCAATACACGCAAGCAAAGCTACCATGCCTACGCAAGCACAGAAGGGTTAGACTCACGGTATGGCAACATAGCTGAATTACTCCGGTTCCACTTGAACACTTGCTGTCTCATGGTTTGTACATGACTGGGCTAGCGCTTGGACGTTACAATAACAACCGCTACGCTAAGAATCTATAACGCCACGATTGCGATCCTCTGAAGCCTCCCGCTCTTTCATGCAAATATTTAGCTGCGTGCTGAGTTTTTTCGTCAGAATATCTGCGGGTTTTCCAAAACAGTTCACCTGCTGGTGTCGCTTAGGCCTCCTTTGCATGCAGTTGAACCGATCAATGCCTTTCTTAAGATGGACTACTGCACTCGATATGCTTCAGATCAATGAGTGTTCACTAGCTATAATAACCAGCTAAGGTCATATGGGTATCTAGGGTCCTCCGCATCACATGTATATTCTCAATAGGAGAAAGAACTTGCGCTCAAGAACTAGCTGCAACACAAGTCAAGAACACTTACATACCATGCCTACTTTGCCTCTACAATCCTTTAGGTTGAAACTTTCAACCAATTTCGCTTCCAAAACTACTAAACCAGTCACAACCAGCGATTATGAGTCGCATGTGAATCATATCAGCGTAATTATGTTACACCCACTTATAAAGTATGACTGTAAAAGCCTTTATAACCGATGCCTTCAAGGCAAGTTAGCAAGTTAGCGCCACCGACACGCACGCGCACGATAACGTGTATCCACGCGCTGGGCAAGCATGCGTGCATATATGTGCGTGTTTGTGTGTGCATGCATGCGTGCACATGCGCAGAGGCCGAATCTATCAAAAATCAACAACAACTCTTTGAACAAGTGCCCCTTGCACTGCCGTAATATAAAAAAGATGGAATAAGGGAGGACAATATGCGATGCTATGTTATACATATATCTGTGCGATTGGTAAGCAACAACAGCAATGATACAACTATGTTACAACTATGATACAACTACAACAACAATAGAAACGACACTGTTCAACCTCCTCCTACCCACCCTACCCTTGCACTATACATGACTGATGACTCATGGTAATAGTTTCATTAAGCTTACCATGTTTGCGAGTCTGCTTTACCTTATATCAAGTCCAGAGATCATAATGACCGGTGCGGGCCTATAAGATTAAATAAAATACACTCGCACTTGATAACAGATGGTTGCATACGTATGCAGCGCCGTGCTTCATGCATGGAGTGCATATCAGCAAATGATGTACATAAATGATGTCCGTAATGCAATAATACTTGCCACACACACGCGCGCACGCGCGCGATTGCTTGGGGTTTTCTTTATTTGTGCACGCAAGCATGTGCGCATGCGTACATGCACAACAAGTGTAGACTTGTGGTGCTGCTCGCATTGAGGCTACTTTGCGAATCTCAACACGGCTTGTAGTGTGGTTCAAACAAACAAGGATTTTGCACATAGTCTTGCGGTCAGATTACCTGAGTGTGTATTGCAGATAATGCGCATGCATAATTATCCTCGCACAGGGTTGCCAACAAGAATTGCACCAAGTCTTACACACAGCTTTTGCATTTATTTTGAGCTTAAAGTTCACAGACTTGGCATGCTTACAACACGCTTTCACTCTGTGCACACATTAAATCTCCATGCAAAACCACAATCCGATACGATTAGCTTAAAACGTCACAATCAACAATGGACAATTTGCAACTTTTACTACTGTACACAACCATAAACAGTCTTCTCGGTTATAAGAACAAAGTTTATCCTATAGCATTTCATTCGCATGAGAGTATGCTCGACGTGTTTAAGAGACATTATTGTTTAAACCGCCAAGAGAATTATCGTGCTGAACCTCGTCAGTAATGGAATCGTCCAGTAGCTTATCATGGCCCCTTCATGCTGCGTCTTTTCCATCTCTACATGTCATAGCTTCTTCCCATGCATTAATTTAGTAAGATGTGCCATACATGCGCCATCATGCGCGTTCTTACATTCAAACCAAGCTAGCAAGCAATACCCTATATCAATTACACCAGAGGGTTGGCTAGAGGCCCAATGCAATTACGTGCGCACTTGCGCAAGCAGCGGCAGCAAGGGCGGTGTCGACTCATGATCACAAGGATACAGCAGCAAGACGCACATTGACAATAGACTTCTTGCGTGGCAAGTGTCATGCATGTGTGCCAGCTTGGAATTTTTGCGAAGCTACCTTTCATGTTTTACCTATAAACATGATACGGCACTCACAACAAGCGCGCATTATCAGTTTCGTGCATATTCTTGAAGCATATGCATACTTAAGGCAAAACAACCAAGGCAATGGTTAACCCACGTCCGTTAGCCTGTGTAAGTAGCTGTACGCTCTTAAATAACCAAGGGCTTGTGCTCATTGAAATGCAATTGCAATGCAAGTCAAGAACCCTAATATACCATTCTTACCATGCCTCCACACCGTTTCAACCACTATGATTGTCATAAATCAACATGGCTTATCTCATATAATCCTACGAACATAATTGAATTACACCTTGATGTGTTGACCGTCATTCAGCTTTAACTCATTATTGGACCCCAAAACCCTCTATACCCAATGCGTTGCGCCACAAATACGCACAAGCACGGTTGAGTGAATATGCTGCAAGTGAGGTTTTACTTACAACCCCAAGCCACGTTATCACATGCTGACACGGCACATAAATATACTTAGTCTAGCATCAAGTTTCCTAATTCTACATAATTACATATACACACACACATATATGTGTGTATATATATATATATATATATATGTCCAAGAAATTCACATGTGATGTGTTAAAGGAAAATATTTTAAAGGTAGAATGCCCATGCTGGCAATATATTCCTCGCTACCTAATCGACCCCACTGACATTTCGAGTGTGCTGTTTTATTACGTAAAACTGCATTCTCGTGGTCAACAACAATTGCCTATTAAAATTGTCTTTGAACATTAATGACATTAGCGCGGGAAACTGTACACACACGCGCGCACATGCCCACCCTATCGAAGTCATAAATGAAACCGCGCATCGAACGCCTTATCTATCCTTTTACACGACTTCACACTTGACGTTCCTTTCAATCTCGTTGTTGGCGGAACATAAGTGCTCTCCCTCTAGAGATCGGATCTCCTCACAGCTACAGTGGAGTATTGCGGCGGCGAGACGACGTAGCAGTCGCACGCGACGAAGGAGTGTCGCTCGGAAAAGGTGTCGTGGAGGAGGAGGGAGAGCGAGAAGAACAAGAGAGCAGAATATCGAACAGGTGGGAGAGAGAGAGAGACAAGAGCGTGCATGCGTGCGCGTGGGCGCGTGAGTGCGTACGTGTGTGCACGTCTGCGTGCGCATGTGCGTGTGTGCTGCTTGTCAATAGGGAGTGCATGCCTGCCCGACCGTACGCGTGTGTACGCGCATGCGTGCGTGTGTGCATAAGTGCATGCATACACATAAGCGCGTGCTTTTCTGACCTACGACTCAGGTCTCTCTGATCTGAGTCGTAGGTCTCTGATCTCAACTTAGTTGATCATACCTCTCCTTCACCTTATCCCTGCAGACTTGTTTCACATCCTCTCTCAGCCCTTCGAGCCCGACGCGAAGAACCACACTATTCTCCCTCTCCTTTGTGCGCCGGCGCAAATGGGTGCGTCATAGTCACACACACGCGCACGCTCGCGCATGTGTGCGCACCCACCCACCCACCCACCCACACAGGGGTGCGTGCACCAGTAAGCGTGTACAAGTGCTGATGTGGGAGCGCGAACCGTGTGCGTATGCATGAGTGCGTGTGAGCACATGTGTGTGCACATGTGTTCACACGCACTGTTTTTGGACGTGCTTCAACAAGCACATGCAGCACACAAAGACACATGTGTGACGGCGTGCATGCAACCACCTGTGATAACATAACACAATGTACATCCGGACTGCTCAAGCCTGTGTACTGAACTTCACATGCGATGACAACACTGTTGTGACTTGCATAGGGATCCATGAGGATGTTTATGTATGTGTCCACGCGGCTCCGCACGGCCTGGCCCGGCGCCAGAATGAAGTTCAGCCCGCAGAAGAAGGCTGTCTCCCTCAACCGTTCCAACTCCTTCGCACTGGAATATGCAATGGAGCAACAACACATGTCAATGTGAATACGTGTGCGCGCACATGTGTGTGTGTGTGTGTGTGTGCGGTTGCGAGTGCGTGCACGCGCACGTGTGTGTGCATGTGTGCACGTACACATGCACGCATGCGTCACATACACACGCGCACGTTGACGGCTACAAGCCATTGGTGTTTGCACACAACACACACGCTTTTCGCTGTTGCGGGAACAGCGCAAATAGTGCCCAATCCAGCCCGCGATTGCTTCAGATGAACTCCGTCTCACGTGGCAACGCGACATCAATCACGCCTTCTTTCACCTCCTCTCAACGAACCACGCCGTTGGTCCGATCTCTGTCACACCATAAGCGGGTTCACCTTCCAATCGCCTCACTTTACCGTCGTGGTGGAAGCGGGAGCAGAGGAGTTGTGGCAATGTGGGGTTGTTGTGGGGGTGGGGTGGGGGTGGGGGGGAGGTGAAGAGGGCGTGAAGCGAGTGTCGAGGTACGGGGATGTGNGGGGGGGGGGGGGAGGTGAAGAGGGCGTGAAGCGAGTGTCGAGGTACGGGGATGTGAAGGCGGGCTCGTGGTCGGGCCAGTATATCTCACAGCGCCTGTGTGTTGTTGTTGTTGTGCGTGTGTGCGCACACAACATGCAGGGTTGGTGCAGTGCAGTACTCGACGACTCGATCACACACCCACTACGGCACACACAGAGACACGCATGTAAGCAAACACACACACAAGCATCAACACTCGATGTTAACACACATATGCACATGCAAGTTGGCGTGCAGATCCACACGCATACGTGCGCGCGCACTCGCGTGCACTCATAACAACAACGACTCACAGCAAGATGAACGTTTTGCAAGCGAATTCCATCGTGAACCTAGTTACACCTCTCTCCCCTACCTCCTCCCCCGAGTGGGTGGGTGTGGTGTGGGGGTAAGTTGTGTGCGTGTGTGTGTGTGGTGGGGGGGTGGGGGTGGGGGGGGTATGCGCTCACGCGCATGCGTTGCAAACCAATGCGTGGGCATGGGTGTATGCCATGCATGTAGGAACGTCTGTCTGGGATGTGGTTGGTATCTGTAGAGTGAACAATGCAGCCACTGGAAGAGCAGACAGCGATGTGTCTGTTGTGATGCAATGCGTATGCACATGTGACCGTGCGCGTGCGTGTGTGTGTGTGTGCACGCGTGTGATCACGTGCATGCGTGCCTTCTCGCCATGCGTGGTAACCCCCCACCTTGTAGGTTCTGTACCATGGCGACCGGCTGCACGCATACGTACGAGAAGTCGTCGATGCCCGCGAGGAGGCAGACCACGTAAACCGCGCAGCAGACGCACAGCACCACCGCCGTCGTTAGCGGGATGGACGAGAACCATACCGAAAAACGCGTGCTGAGACTCNGGGGGGGGGGGGGGGGGGGGGGGGGGGGGGGGGGGGGGGGGGGGGGGGGGGGGGGGGGGGGGGGGGGGGGGGGGGGGGGGGGGGGGGGGGGGGGGTGGGGGGGTGGGGGGCGTGTGTGACTGCGAGATCAGTGGGAGTGAGGGAGTGAACGCCTCACTGACCTGAGTGAGTAACCGTGTGAGCGAGGGTGTTTCTACTTTAGTGCACCCACACATGCACATACACCCGCACACTGTGCGTGCGTGCGTGCAAACTTGCATGTGCGTGTGAGCACGTGCATGTGTGCATGCGTGCGAGTCTGCGTGTCAGCGAGTAAGTGTATGAATGCCCGAGTGAATCAATGTGTGAGCAGAAGTGTGTGTGTGCGCGCGCGCGCACATGCGTGCGTGTGCGTTCAAGTGCATGTGTGATTGTACATACGCGCGTGTGTGCATGTGTGGTTGAATGCGTTAGTGCAAGTTGAAGTGTCAGCGACAACGCGCAAGTGAATGCCTGGGTGCATGCCTGAGCGCGAGTGTATCATTAAAGCAGAAAATAGTAAACCATACGGTCTTAAAGATTGTGGAAGCCAGCAAGAACTCAGAAAGGCATAGACCATCAATCTCTTGATAAGCCACATTTTATGATGGGTACGGTGGCTGTCACATTCACAGTACAAGGCAAGTACAAATTAAAAACATTGCTGGCATGCTTACGTGAACCGTTTCTGACAGCCCAAACCACATCGCTGCCTCCCTTCGCTACTTTGGGCACCTCAACAACACCAACAACGCCCCTCACACCTCCACAACAACAACAAGGACAAGGACACAACCAACAACAACACCCACAACCTCACCGCCGCCGCCGCCGCCTGTACACTAGCCTAATGGCCATTTCCACGCAAAACCGTATTTTGGTTGCTGTGCCTGTCTGTGTTGTTGTGGTGGTCGGGGGCGCCGTCCAGAGCTTACGTCCACTTCATCGCCGTCGCCGGCGGCATCATCATCGTCCTCTGGCCCCTCCTTGTCTGGCCCGTCCTCCTTCTCCTTAGTCATGGTTATGGACGTTGACGAGGACAGAGCCGCCGCCGCCTCTGCACCACAGCAGGCCAACAACAACAACAACAACAAGGACGACAACAACAACAAGAGTAATAACAACAGCAACAATGGGTTTGAGTTGCCTTGGGTGGAGAAGTACAGGCCGGCGAAGATCAAGGACATTGTTGGGAATGTTGACGCCGTCGGACGACTACAAGTGAGCGAGTGTGTTTGCATGCGTGTGTGTTTATTGCGTTTA
This sequence comes from Chlorokybus atmophyticus, assembly GCA_009103225.1. Classification (NCBI taxonomy): domain Eukaryota; kingdom Viridiplantae; phylum Streptophyta; class Chlorokybophyceae; order Chlorokybales; family Chlorokybaceae; genus Chlorokybus; species Chlorokybus atmophyticus. The sequence continues at coordinate 541,664 of RHPI01001616.1, read as the reverse complement.
TGAGCTGCTATTTGAATGCCTTCTTTTGTGTTGCACACGTCAATGCATGACGGATGGGTTGAGAAGTAGAATTGTGTGCTGCTATGAGAGAAGCGACAAGATATGACCTGACAAGCAGACGAGCAGAACAGACATGCATTGTACATGTGGTGACAATTGTTGTTGATTGGTAGTTGAAGAATGGTGGTAAAGAAACAATTGGTTTGTTGGTGAAGACTTAGTGAGGGACAGCGTGCATGCGTGTGTGAGGACGAGCAAATGAGTGAATGACTGCTTAGGAGTCGTAAGTTTGTGTTAAACGCTCAGGTCATTGCTGAAGACGGCAACATGCCCAACCTCATCTTTGCGGTACGCACACACATGCACGCACTCGCATACGCACACACGCGCGCACACACACACACACGCCCGCACCCGCCCGCACGCACGCCCGCACGCACATTTGTCCACCCCCAGGGTCCTCCCGGCACCGGCAAGACGACGAGCATCCTCGCCCTCGCGCACGCATTGTTGGGTCCCGCATTCAAGGAAGCCGTCCTCGAACTGAACGCCTCAGACGACAGGTGTTATTGTGGTTGTTTGTTGTCGTTGCGTGCGGGAGGGAGCGAGAGAGTTGTGTGTTGTCGCACAGGGGTATCGATGTGGTGCGGAACAAGATCAAGATGTTTGCGCAGAAGAAGGTGACGCTGCCGGCGGGGAGGCACAAGATCGTGCTGCTGGACGAGGCAGACAGGTGCGCGCGAGCGCGTGCGCGTGAGTGACTGCATGTGTGCGTGGGTGTTGTGGTGTATACAAGTAGTGCACAGCTGCTGAGTTGTTATAAACATTGTCACAAATTGACTAACAGTTGACAGCAAGCAGTCCAGTAAGAAGTTGTGTTCAGCAAGTGTGGCGCAGTCGCAGTATCTTGCGTGCAGAGTACATGCAGTGCACTCCATACTGCACGACATCACACGTGAAACACGTGTGCACGCACGCCCCCGTGCGCACACACAAACGTACATGCTCATGTGTGCATGAATGCATGCACCCACTCACACCAACACATGTGTCTTCCGCAGCATGACTTCGGGCGCCCAGCAGGCCCTCCGCCGCACGATGGAGCTCCACTCCTCCACGACGCGTTTCGCCCTCGCCTGCAACACCTCGTCCAAGATCATCGAGCCGATCCAGTCGCGCTGCGCCGTCGTGCGGTTCACGCGGTTGGGGGACGGGGAGGTGCTGGATCGCTTACTGCAGGTCGCGCAGATGGAGAAGGTGGGGGTCAGGGTTGCGTGCGTGCGTGCGTGCGTGCGTGCACACATACACACACCGTATGTCGCATGCGTGTGCGCGTGTCCATGCAGCGTCCACGTGCGTGTGGGTGTGCGGGTCAACACCTGTGCGTCTGTGCGCATGCTGGCACGCGCACAGACGCAGACCTATACTATCATGTGTGCGTCTGTTTGGTTGTAGGTGGGTGTGCGCATGCGCGTGTGTGTGCGTGTGTAAGCGTGTAAACTATGATGCTACTCAACATCTATGTGTGCAGGTGCCGTACGTGAAGGAGGGTCTGGAGGCTGTGGTGTTCACGGCCGATGGGGACATGAGGCAGGGGCTCAACAACCTGCAGGCCACGTACACCGGATTTGGTCTCGTCGACCAGGAGAACGTCTTCAAGGTGGGGAAGAGTGTTGATGTGTGGCATGCATGCTTGCGTGCATGTTGGGATCCATTGTCACTTGTACTGTTAATCTTACTGCGGTGGTGAGACACCACCTCACTTGATTTGTTGTGCTTGTCGCTCTCTTAGACTCACCTTGGTTTGACTTCACTAGTCATATATGCTTACCCACAATCATGCTCTTGTTCACGTACACGCACACGCGGGCGCACGCACACATACACACACGCGAGAGCTCACGCACACGCACACACATGCGCACACACTCTTTATGCAGGTGTGTGATCAGCCGCATCCGCTGCTGGTGCACACGATGATCAAGCACTGCGTCGCCGGCAACCTGGACGACGCGTACGGTGGTATGAAGACGCTGTACGACATGGGTTACAGCGCCACGGACATCATCACCACGCTCTTTCGTGTCGTGAAGAATTACGAGATGCCCGAGTATCTCAAGTTGGAATATATCAGGGTGAGTGAGTGAGTTTTGGGTGAGATATGTTGGGTTGCTGTGGAGTTGTGTCATGTGGGTATGTGTGTGCAGGAGGTTGGGTTCACCCACGTGAGGATAACGGATGGTGTTGGGTCCCTTTTGCAGCTGTCGGGGCTGCTGGCTCGCTTGTGTAAAGTGCAAAAGCAGGCGCAGAAAGGGAAGTAGTAGTAGTAGTAGCTGTACGTGCGTGCGGGGGTGGGTTGGTGAGAGGCTTTATATAACTGTCGTTGTATAGCGGTTGTTGGTCTCTTGGCGCACAACTGCGGCGAGGCAGCAGTGTGCCAGTTGCATGCACTGTTAGGCTGGTTGCATATGCTATGTGGGTGGTTGCTGACGGTGTAAGTGTTGTTGTGGCATAAGCAACGTGCGCAGCACCTTGCGTTGCAACTGCACATCCTGCTATGTATGGGAGCTCAGTTAATGTAGAGCTCCCATAGACATAGCAGGATGTGCAGTTGCAACGCATGGATGCAGCATGCTCATTTGTATACACCAATGTCTGCTTGGTACTATTCGCCACATGTCTAGAACATACACAGGGATTGCGAATCCATTCAGCTCAACGATGGTATCTGCGAAGCAAGTGTCCATGCAAGCCAATGACGGATACAATGCACTGTACTGCCGGCTTCAAGCATTGAGAAGTGGTACACATGTAGTGGAAGTGCGGTAACGACGATATCTGCGAAGCAAGCGTCCATGCAAGCCCAGTGACGTATACAATGTGCTGTACTGCCGGCTTTAAGCATAGAGAAGTGATACACATATAGTGAGAGTGCGTAGCTTGTGAGGGTGTGTCTAGCCCGGTGGTCATGTTGAAGATGAATGTCATTGCGTGCTTGGTCTTGTGCGAGAGCATGTGGTTTGCTTGCATGTTGTTGCCACGGCATTGCATTTATTGTATATTGATGGGGTCAGGGTAGGCATCCATGAGACCACTACACCACTGCGATTACCAAACCTTCATTGTAGCACATGCGTCCATATGTCGTGCTTATTGCATACATCACTTGCATTTTCTGTACACTACCAGTAATGCAAGACAACAATGCCAGCTTGTTGTCTTGTACTACTGATAGTGTGCCAACCAACAAGCTGGCATTGTTGCAGCATTTCTGTAAAAGGCCAGCGCGCCATTCGTAAGCCACTCGAGCTAGGCACGAAAGATCTGTCCAACCATTGCAGTGCGGCTGCTCAATAACACAGGCCTTGCCTCAAAGGCCTTCTTCCAGCAAGCATAGCAACATTACCCACTTGCATTGCGGGACTTGTTTACTGTCTGCTTGGCCGCTGCATTGCTGTCTGGCAAGGTATCAGACGGCAGCAATGGCCCACGTTATGCCGCAGCGCAGTCTCAGCCATCCAGCCTAACAACTATGCGCACAACATGTTGCTGTCTCTAAAGCATGTACCGGTCCTTTGCCCTGCTATCGTGCATAGCATCTTGCTGCAACACACACCGCAGGTATCAGTGATGATCCTTGGTTACATGTAATGTGGATACCCCAGATAACCGAGCTGAACCACAAACTTACGTGAACTGTGTAACCCATTCTTGAAGAGTGATCCAAGCCCATGAACTCCTTCAGTTGCGACCCGAGCTTCAACTGTTGGCCAACAGGTGCATTGTTGGCAAGCAGCAAGAGAAGATGCACATGTGCAGCTGTACAGGGAGATGAGTGACGATCTAACCTGCATGGCTTCATTAGAAGCGGTCTTCGTCCAGAACTCTATCCTGTCTTGCCTCGCGCGCACACTGACAACACCGCCGCAGACCTCCTCCCCATCAGCAAACTGTTCCCCAACCATCGCAAGCACCTTCAAGACAACAATGAAGTAGTTAAAGAGTGAGAAAAACGACAGTGTACAGACAACTCAACAAACAAACAGATACGCTTGATCCAACAAATGAATAACATAATGGGTGTGTGCTTGCATCTTGTATACAATTGATGTAACAGGGGCAATGCATGCATGATGTATGCACATATCAAAGTGTGTACGACACACGCATGCCACCTGTGACACATACATGCAACACTACTCACAAAGTTGAGCCATGAAGCATCGAGCGCGCCCTTATCTCGCCCCATCTGCGCGGTCCACGTGCCACCCTGCTCGCACTTCTTGTCCTCCCACTTTGGTTGGATCCCTTCTTTGAACAAACTGAACCCGGCGCCGGTTGGCAGCCGGCTCGGAGGCACCACATTATTGTACATGCTGCATGCACACAACTGTTGAGATAGCAGTTCTACCAAACAGCAAAACATATCAACAACCTGACCAGCTTGCAACAATGCAGCTGACAACAATTAACATTATAAGCTCCGGAGATCACGGTACATGCTGCACTGACACACGCACAATGCTGGTACAAGAACCCAATGCAACTGCACAATAACGTTTGAAAGCTCCAAAGCTTACCACCAGAAATCTTCAACGGTCCCAAACGTGTAGACAGCTTTGAGGTTGCCTCCATACGTGGCCTTGTCTTTCCTGCCAGCGGGCATGTTGACCCATAGGGTCCACCTGCACTCCAGGGGGTGTTTGGCGGGGGCTTCCTGCGAATCGCCGGGCTGGGCGGCGCCCTCCTCATCCTCGCCCCCTGGCTGCTGCTGCTGCGCCTCCTCGTCCAACACCTCCCCGTCCTCCTTCTCAAGCGTCGGCTGCTGCGCCTTCTCCTCCTCCGCAGCAACGATCTTCTCGGCAGCCTCGGCCTGCCCCTCTCCCGCCATCTTATCTCCTGATCCCGGGTTTCCCACTCACGCAGACCACGACCCTCACCCTCCTGCTCGCCCTCCTCGCCGCCCTCGCCGCCGCCGCCCCTGCCGCCGCCGCTAAGGAGTGCCGTTTAGGGTTAGGGTTTCAAACATCGAAAACCACCAGTCCTTGAATCATGAATCAGCCAGTTTGCGGGTTATCCGGAAAGTATGCATGGTTTTGTATTGATTTTTGGCGGTTTTGCCCCCAGTTTTGGTTTGAACGAGGAGTCCAGCAAATTGGTGGGATAGCGCATCTCTCCGTGGATTTAGCCGCCACGGTGGCGGTGGCGGAGGTGGCGGCGGAGGTGGAGGTGGAGGAGGTGGTAGTGGAAGACGTGGCGGAGAGGTTGTCTGAAAACTCTGAACCAACAACCGTCTTCTGTGCTTAGCATCTTGTCAGCTGGGGCCAATGGCGTCGGCGCTCCTGCCCCTGCCGGCCGCCGCCGGGCTGGGGTCGCCGCACACAGAGGCGGAGGCACAGGCGGCGTCATCGTCGTCCTGCACAAAGAGGAGCTTCTCCCCTGTCCACACCTCTCGCTCGCTTGCTCAATGGTAAGCCATAGCTACAGCTGTAGCTGCAAGTGCTGTCTTTTCATACAATGCAGCTATCTTTGCGTGTGACATGCATGCAGAGAAAATGCCTTAGCTTTGCGTCGATGTTTGTTTTCCGTTTGCATGTAGTTATTTGTTTTGCTGAAGTAAACACTTGGTTGATTTCTGATTTGACAAGCAGGCAAGGCAGGCAAACGGGTCTTCTGGGTGAAGCAGCTTGTGCGCAAAAGCAGCAGCTGCACTTGCAATTGCACCTTTACAGACCACCAAGCTATGGACCACATCAAGTTGCAGCCATGCTGTGCACAGTTGCATCAACATCATCAAACAGCAGCAGTCATCAGCGAAGTGCAGGCCACATCCCTCTTGGCAGAGTCCTTCGAAAGATTGCCTTAGTTGCCGCTGGCATCACTCTTGGCAATGCTGGCCGGTTGCTGCGCACCATCGCATTCATTGGAGGTGGCGGAGGGTGAGTGTCATAGCAGATCAAGTGCTTCTGTTCTTCGTTGCAGTTGTATGTAACCATGCTGGACGTGCTCTGTGTATATGCGCGCCCACACGCGTGGACGCGGGCATGCGTGCATTCATGTGTGCAGGTGTGTGTGTACGTCCATGTGTGCATGTAGATGACGGCGAAGGGCGAGGGCGTGCGTGTGTGCGTGCAGCGTCACAAATACTGGTATTCTTACTCCCTTTGCGTGTAGGTTTGGTGGGTTTTTGGGCGGCGGTGGCGGTGGCGGCGGGGGACGGGGCGGGTTCAATTTTGACGGGGCCGGTGCTGCGTTGGCGATGACAAATGAGGGGGAGGCTGTTGGCGAGTCCTTTCTGTGTGAGGAAGTCCGCGCGAAGAACCTCATCACCGGGCCGGGTGTGCCCACGCAAGAGGAGTTGTTTGAGCAGCTGCAATGCCAGCCGGGAAAGATATGCACGCGTGCGGATGTCAACTCAGACCTCAACACCCTCCTCTCCACAGGACTGTTCCAAAAGGTAGATTTACAAGCACTCAGTGGCCACTTATTGCATGCATCCATTCAAGCAATGCACTCATCATCATCATCAACATCAGGTGGATGTTGATGTGGAGCCGACGGGAACCGGCTACGTAGTGATCTTCAGTTTTCGAGAGAAGGTCTGGACAGGCATGAAGTCGTTCCAAGTGGCCGGATCAACAAAGCTGCCGCAATCTGTCTGCGACGCCGTGCTGAGGGAGGCAAAGAAGTCCAAATGGACAACAGTCCGTGTCCTTGCACAGGTGAGCCAGACGCATATCCATGACGGAGTTGATTGTATCATGCTGCGTTGCGTTGTTGCACGGTGGTTGGTATGTTGTACACGTCGCACATCACACAACCTCATGCATTGCAGGCCAAGACAATGATTGAGGAGTGGTATCAAGATCGCGGGTATGTGTTCGGTACTGTCTCCAGTTTTGATGGCATGGAGACCGGCAAGGTCACGGCTCAGATCACGGAGGGCGAGATCAGCAAGGTGGACCTCCTGTTCATAGACAACGCAGGAAGGACATCGCCGACGGGGCAGACCAAATCGCACGTCATCCGCCGCGAGCTTCCTTTCAGGGTGTGTACATTGCATTGAGCGGTTTCCAGCCACACGTGCACGTTGTTATGTCATTGACTAGTGGCATTGCCAACAAGTTGATTTCATGACGATACAGACTGTCGTTGTCACTAGGAACTTGCAATGCTTGGATCAGGCATGTTGTGTCATGCAAGTGTATACATTGCGTGACCAACTAGATGGCGGGGATGTGGCTTTCTTGTGCAGATTGGGCAGCTGTACAACATTGAGGATGGCAAGAAGGCTCTGCGTGACATTTTCCTACTGCAGCTTTTTGACAACGTGCAGGTAAGTGGTATAAGCATAAGCATAAGCAGCTGTACACGAGATCATGCACACATGTTATTGTTGCATGGCGCGTGAGACCCACTATTGCAGGTTGTGCCTCGCCCGGATAACGACGACCCCACCAAAGTGGCAGTTGACATCATGCTGAAGGAGAGGCCAATGAAGACCGTTGAGTGGGACAATGAGTGGCCGCTGCAGCCCAACGCGAAAGGTTGGCCGGAGTTTGCTACGGCTGTCCCGGGCGGTACCATATTTGTTGAGCATCGCAACCTCAAGGGAGAAGGACGGCAACTGTATGGCTCCATCACAACCTCCAACTTCCTCAACCCCAACGTAAGTGCAAAGTATACATGGCATGTGTGCTACGTGAAGCCATGCGAGCAGCAGATCTTATGTAGTAATATAGACTCCTCATGCACGGATATATGACAAAGGTCTGGCATGCCTGATATGGTAGCGATACGTTCTGATATGGTGGGTTTGTGTTTGGTGTTTTTGTTTTGCTGAGTGGCAATTCACTGACAGGACGATTTGGGCTTCAAAGTGGACTACGCGCACCCTTACCTGAGGGGGAGCGGGGACGAGGACCGCACCGCTCTGCGCGTGAGCGCATTCAATAGCAGAAAGCTTAGCCCCGTTTTCATTGGCGGCCCGGGCGTTGAAGACGTCCCATCTGTTTGGGTTGACCGCGTGGGCGTGAAGGGTCAACTCACACAGGTATGTTGTAAGGAAAGGTCATCAGGGGTTGAATTCGAGCGCGACACACACACACCAATATGTTGTGATGTGCGCAGCACTACACTAGGCAAAGCAAAGGCAGCGCAGCTATTGTCCTTGAGGAGATCACCACGCGGGACGAGAGCGGACAGATCTGTGTGCAAGGCACACGCCCGACAGCCACGGGCCAGCTCGCGGCCAACGGGCCGCCCACCACGCTCTCAGACACCGGCTCGGACAAGACAGTCTTCTTGCAAGGAAATCTCACTCGGGACAACACAGTTTTTGAGAACGGCTCACCAGTTGGCTCACGCGACATATTGCAAGTGAGTGCTTGATATGCAGTACATCATTGTATGCGTCATACAGAGTATGTTGTTTGAATCAGTATATGTCGTGTGCAGGTTGAGCAGGGGCTGTCAATAGGCACCGGCAGGCCGTTCTTCAACCGATACGTTGTCACGCTGACCAAGTTCCTGAAGCTTACCGAGCCCAAGCGCAACTCAAGCAGCCCGCCGGTTGTGCTCGTGCTGTTCGGCCGCCACGGCCGCACCTTCGGTGACCTCGCCAGCTATGACGCCTTTACACTGGGCGGGCCCTACTCTGTGCGCGGCTACAATGTTGGAGAAATTGCTGTCTGCCGACAATTCCTTGAGGTCAGTTGATTGTGTGCATACATGCGAGCGTGCATGTGGGTGCGTGCGTTCGCGTCCATGGGTGTGCGCGCGCGTGAGTGATTGTGCATGTGCGCCTGCGTGCGCATGTGTGGTTGTTGCCACAAGCGCAACAAGTATTGGTAGAGTATTCAACATGTTGGCTATGACTGCTTTTCAACAGGCCGCAGTGGAGCTTCGAGCACCCATCCCACGCATGAACACATACGGGTATGCATTCTACGAGCATGCGACGGATCTCGGGAGCTCCGAGGAGGTGAGAGGCAACCCCACAACATTCTTCAGGCGGCCCGGCAAGGGTTCATCTTGGGGAGCAGGCGTGAAGCTGGGCGGCGCCATCCGCGCCGAGTACATTGTTGACAACAACTCTGGAGAGGGTGCGGTCCATTTACGATTTGGAGAAAGGTTTTAGAAAGTTCTGATTGTTGTCGCGTTGTGCTTAGCAAGTCAAGAATGTCGCCGTGTCATAGGCATTGTTGGCCCCTTTTTGTAGTTAGGTGGTAATGCGGCATTATTGTGCGTGCAGCTCAGTGCAATTTCAATTCCTCCTGTGCGATATGTTCCGGTGCCAGTGCCCCTGTTCTGATAGCAGTGTTTGCTAGCATGTGCTTGCTCACTACGGCTCCCTGATGTGAGTGTAGTGCAGACCGCATTCGCAATGTATATAGTATGTTGCAAGGCAGCCGCAATACGGGCAGCGCTAGCTGAACCGTGTGCACCAAAAGTCCACAACAGCTGCATGTGTACAGGATGTCGGGGGCATGCGCGCGCATGCATGCGAGTGATTATGCATGCACAGATGCACGTGCATTGCGCACATGGGCATGCTTCAACGCTGCATTGCATTCTTAATACTAAAGACAGATATATAAATTCGCACGCACGTGCACTACCCTGAACATACCGCAACAAAAAGCTCCAACACATATAAACATATATATTGACATGCTTACATAGCAATCATAAGTAATACGTATACATTCTCTGACCTACGCGCTCAGCTAGCTACGCACCGCACACACCGCAGCGGCCATGTCGCACAGCACACCGATACCAGAGCGCGCCTCGCCCGAGCACATCAGAGTTGTGACTAGGTGATGATGCATGCATGTTGACTAATGGGGCAAGGGCAATAGCGAGGCTAGCTACTTAGGTTGTATAGGCAGCCCGGTGGCGACATAAGTTGCTGCCATGTTGGACTGTGCTTGTGCTTGCGTATGTTGCATGGGCCGTGCAATGGTGAGTCACATGCACAGCATTGCATATTTTCTACACCACAACACACCCAGTAAACTACACAAACATGCACACGCACTCTCGCACCTGCAGGCGTGCGGCAGCCAGCAATACCCTTAATCTTAATCTTAATCTAAATCTTCGCTGGCCTGTAGTTCTCCACTCAAGGCAGGCAGGTCAAACCCATTATTGTCACTACTCTTATTGCTGATGTTATGGTGGTAATGGTTGGGCTTGTTGTCGTTCACGTCCATACCCAAGACAGACGAGCACGAGGAAGATGCCGGCGACGACAAACTGTTCCCCACCAAAGCCCTCGCCAGCTTTAACAATAACCACAACCATAACCACAACAACTGCACCAAACACAACAACAAGAAGCGGGTTGAGCATTGTAGTGGCATGATGCCAGCATGCAGGCGGCGGCGGCGGCGGCGGTGAAGGTATTGTTGTTATCGTGCTTGTTGTTGTTGGGAGGTGTGAGGGCCGTTGTTATTGTTGAGGTACCGAATGTAGCGGCGAAGGGAGGCGGCGCTGTGGTTTGGGCGCCAAAAGACGGCTCGCGTAAGCATGCAAGTGATTTCCTCTCTTGAGTCACAACATAGCAATTCACACATGTACCGCTAACGTGACACGCACCATACCCATCATAACTTGCATTGTGGCTTCATTACCAGATTGATAATCTATGCCTGTTTGAACCTTTGCTCGATTTCACACAACAACAGGTATGTAAAACATACTCACTCTCGCTCGCTCATTCACTCAGGCATTCACTCTTGCTCACTTAGACTGACTGACTCAGACTCGCAGTCACGCATAAATAGCAGTGTACTTGCACACATGCACTCGCATGCATACACACTCGCATGTAAGCACACGCACAGTGTGGGTGCGAGCATGTGCTAAGCGGGTGCCCCCACCCACCCACCACACACACCCCACTCACACATACTCACCCACTCAGTCCCCGAAGAGTGGTCCGACGCCCTCTGCGGCTCCTGGCTCGCATCCTACCATCACGCCCTCCACTCCTCCTCCTCACCCACCCGACCAACAAAGACCGTCACCTACTTGGGCCCGCCGCACCGCGGACTGGGCGACGTGTTCGCGGGAGTCAACACCGCGTTCTTGATCGCGGTACTGGCAAGAAGGTGGGGAGAGAGAGAGAGAGGGGGGTGGGAATGATGGGATGTGGAATGTGTGAGCTTGGGATGGGGATTGGGTGTGTGTGTGAAGGGTATGTGCTGCAGTTCGTGTTGGTGTGCGGGCGCGTGTGCGTGTCTTTGCACAAACTCGCACGTGAGTGGGTTTGTTTCATGGAGTGTTGGTATTTATGTGTATGTTTGCGTATGTGTGCATGTGTCTCTGTGCTTTTTGTATGTTTTGCTGCAATGGGCGTGTATTGGTGCAGTACTGCACTGCACCAACGCGGTGTATGCGCAACAACAACAACAACATCAACACGCAGGCGCTTTGAGATCTACTGGCCCGACCACGAGCCCGCCTTCTCCTCCCCTTACCTCGACACCCGCTTCACACCCTCTCTACACCGACACAACGCCACATTGCCACAACTCCTCTACTCCCGCCTCCACCACGACGGCAAAGTGCGCCGCTTAGAGGAGGGTGACCAACACTATGGCGTGACGGATTGGACCAACGGCGTGGAGTGGTTTGTTGGAAAGTTGAAAGAGAGCGGGACCGATGGCGCCTTGCCGCACGACAGGGAGTTTATACGAAGCAATCGAGGACTGGATTGGGCGCTGTTTGGGCTGTTTCCGCAGCGGTGAGAATGTGTGCGTGTTGTGTCAAAGCCAGAGGCTTTTGGCCAAAGTTGTGTTTGTGCAAAAGCACGCATGCGCGTGTACATGCACATATTCAAGTGCGCACACTGGCAATTGTGCACATACGCACGCACGCACGCACAGTCATGCGCGCATACAGTCACGCACTCGCAGGGCACACACACATGGTCGCATGCACGTGTCTGCACACATACGTGCAACTGCGCATACATGCGAATGCACACGCGCGTGTGCATTTGCATGCCAACAATGACATGCGCTTTTCATTGCAGTGTGAAGGAGTTGGGATGGGTGAGGGAGACGGCCTTCTCCTGTGGGCTGAACTTTGTGTTTGCTCCGGGCGCAGCCGTGCGGAGCCGCGTGGATAGGTACACAAACATCCTCACGGACCCCAATGTAAGTGTTTTACAACATCATCATCACTCGTGTACATTAGCACACGTCTTGTCTAGCCTTATGCACCATAGTATCAAGAAGGATGCACGCACGCAGACCAACATGTGTTTTTGTCTGCTTGTAGAAAGCACGCACACAGACACACATGCACACACTCGTGCACCAGCCCACACTCGCGCAGCGCACACTCACTGGCACGCTTACTGGTGCAAGCGCACATATGTGTGTGCGTACGTGCGCACACACACATGTGCGTGCACGCACACGCATAGATGCACATGTACAAGTGTACCAACTCACAGTTTCACCCTCTCACCCTCCCACGCACCCTCCCCAGGTGTTGAGCATCGGCATCCACGTCCGCACGATTGAGTACGCCCACGTTGGTGACGACGTGTTTGAGGGCGACCCCAGCGCCGTCCCTCGCTACAACCTAACTGCGGACCTCTTCCACGCGTTCTTCTCGTGCGCCGAGGATGTGGAGCGGGATCGAAACGAGGACGGGGAGGCCAAAGTGGTGTGGTTCTTCGCGTCGGACTCGAATGCGCTGCGAGAGGATGTGCGACGTGTGTACGGGGATAAGGTGAGGGAGAGGTGTGGTCAATGGAGCTGAGTCATAGGTCACACTCACGCACGCGCACACACATACGCACACACACCATATCGAGAAGTAGCACATACGCATGCGTATACACACACACATGCACATACACGCACACACATGCGCACATGCGCACATGCTTGCACAAGCACGCACTCGCACACGCGCGTACGCTCGGTCAAGCAAGCACTCTACATTGACAAGCTGCACACGCACAAACACGCACACACACACACACACTCTCTCTCAACTCCAGGTCCTCTTGTTCGACTCCCCTCCCTCCCACATCTCCCACTCCCACTTCTCCTCCTCTTCTCGCTCTCCCGCCTCCTCCCTCCGCGACACGTTTGCCGAGTGGCACGCGTTGGGCGCGTGCGACTATTACGTTGTCTCGCCGTCGGAGTTTTCAACACTCGCTGTCGGAAGATCGTTCAAGAGGGAGTCCACATTCATAATACCAAAGACAAGGCCGAAAGGGCCGCCCGAAGTGGCGTCGTGCAGGGTTAAGGATAGGCCATTCGATGCGCAGTTTCACCGGTGGAATTAACGATGTAGGCAAGTTTGGGGGTGCGTGTGCGTGTGTGTACAGAGTTGAGCATTGTATCGTCTGTCCGCTAGTTGTTATGTCTCAAGGTGTCCCCAGGTTGTGTTGTAATGTTGCGTGGAGATGTCGCGTGTGCACACATGCCCAAGGTATAAACTTGCAATGAGTAATTGGTGGGCAATTACATTATATCCCCCACTTGATTGCTTGTGTCCTTGCTGCTTGAACGGGTACCTTTCCTTTGGATATATGCTTCGGAGCTTGCTATACGCAGCTCTTGTGTGTTATATACACTTGTAAGCTGGTCATCCAGTGCTGGTTGCTTGCTACCACACACCAGCGCGTAGCCATGCGTAGTTGTTCTGGTGATAGGCTGCAGTTGCGTGCAGTACTACCGTAGTGCCTCAAATTCTTTATATTTTGCGCCGGCAGAAAAGTTATGGTATGTCCTCTACTAAAAACCCCGCGTAGCTATGCTCTATTGTATCATCATTAGAACGCATATCAGTGGCCGTTGAACATTTCATATAATTATTGCATAGTGTGTAGCGACAGTAGAATCTTCACAAAGACGTTCGTGGCACTCCGATAATGAACCATTTGTTACTGTTTGAAATTCACGCGAGCTTGAAGGAACCTCCACAAGCGAATGACGTCGGTTAATTGTGACTTACAGTCAGTGCACATTCATTGAGCGTATCGATTGCAATAGTTGACCTCGAAAAACTGCATTGGTCTGCACAACGTGGCAGGCGGAAGAGGAAGCTCAATTGTCGGCAGCTTGGAGCAGGATGCGGCGGACATCATGGCGGGAAGCTTGGTACGCACCACGACATGCGCAAGGAAGAGTAGGAAGCTTCGAATGCATTGCAATGTCATAAAGATCCTTAGAGTTAAGTTCGATATTTATGACTTCTAGTTGCTAGCCAATCGTATATGAACCATGTGCATTTGCATAGTTGCTTAGTGAGATAGCTTGTTCCGACTTTAAAATGCATTTTAGGTCTTATATTGGTTGTGTAAAAGCAGGGCAAGCGGGCTTGCCTTGCAAACAGGCAGGCGGTACACAAGCAAAGGTGAATGTACAGCAAAGGGTCATCACATGCACATTATTAAAGAGCAGAGGATGTCACAAACGATGCACACTTGCGCGTACGAAAGTTGTGCAACGCAAGAGCTCACAGCAAACATCGTATATTCAAAATGTTGCGGTTGGTGCATGATTGTTGGCTATGCGACAAGCACAACACCCGTGCCTGCCCACACGTTCAAACATGTCTCTATACGCAATTTTGCTTATGGTTTGACAAGGCTAAGTTCACCAGTCTCTCTCTCTCTCTCTCTCTCTCTCTCTCTCTCTCTCTCTCTCTCTCTCGTTGATATAATGGGTAGCATGTAATCATTTGCGGCGTCCCTTACATACATAGTTTCCATATCATTCGCTAAGTAAGCAGTACAAGGTGCTGATGACTAACCAGATTTACAATTATAACCTGAATTTGCAAACGCGTCATGCAATTGCGGTCAATCAAGCTCAACGGCAACAATACATGATTCAAAGCATTGTAAACACCGGTTGCACATTAGTTTTTAATAAATAAATATTTGTACAAAATTTTTTGAATTACTACCGCTGTGTATTTCAACTGTTAGCACACGAGGCACACATCTTCTAAAGTTGTCAACCATGGAAACATTATATGTCCCTGTCAATTTATTCATTCCAATTCCGCCCCATTGACCTTTTTCAATTCATATGTGTGATAAATAATTAGATTAAATAACATAACATCGATGTACAATGTTGTAATACTTGGAACAGGATATATAGTATTGCGTTACATTTATTATAATCGATTATGAGTCACAATACTCGTAGTATTGTGACTCATAATCGATTATAATAAATGTAACGCAATACTATATATCCTGTTCCAAGTATTACAAATATTATCGGTGTTATTAAAATAGGAAATTGTATCAACAATCATTCGGTAGTAGCACCGACTTCCGCTTTAAAGATAATGAATGCTGATGCAAAAATAAGTTGCAATTCATGTAACCCCGTAGGGCTCCTAGTAGGGGGCCCCCCTACGGTAGGGGGCCTACAGAAAGCCGCGCCGTACTAGAGGCCACGCAGCAGCTTGCACACCGCCGATCAGTACGGTACACGTGCAGCTTCGTGCGTCCACGCCACTGTCAAAGGTGACCTTCGCGCCGTTTGCCGTTACACCAGACGGTTTCTCCACTAAACGGCGTCTACCAGACCAAGTCTAACCCGACACGACTGTAACCTGTTTAGCCAGCGACGTGAGACTTACCACTGGTAAGTTCCAGTACCCTATCATAGGGTCCCTATGCCACTTATTCTATGCGACAACAAATCACTTTCACAGCATTGTCATGAAGTCGTGATACGTGGTGCCGTGATAAGTGCTTGATATGTATGGCCAACTAACCGTGTTCCGGTTCAGGCGTCCGAGCTTAAGCTGAATGCAACGTGAAGTGCGCGGGCAGCGTGCGCACAAACCGTCAACCCCAATCTGTCACGCGGGGGGCGCAGGGCCAAGCTGGAAAAACCCTACAGACTTTGACCCTCAACATCCGAATACAGCCTCCGATATCATTTATTTATTATACCATAGGTTACTCGATGTTATGTTACAGTGTCGATATCTGTTGTGTGTTGGGAAGTGGAAAAAAGTTTAGCTGCTAGTCGCTGCACAAAGTGCAGCTTCTGGCTAGAATAGCAGTGATAGTGGCATTGGCGTCAGCGTAGGCG
The DNA here is from genome assembly GCA_009103225.1 of Chlorokybus atmophyticus. Taxonomy (NCBI): domain Eukaryota; kingdom Viridiplantae; phylum Streptophyta; class Chlorokybophyceae; order Chlorokybales; family Chlorokybaceae; genus Chlorokybus; species Chlorokybus atmophyticus. The sequence continues at coordinate 525,570 of RHPI01001616.1, read as the reverse complement.
GCGGCAGTGGCGGCGACGACAGGGGCGGACAGCTGCTAAGCACCTACCTGCTAAGCAGGTAGGTGATTGCGGGGGATGGTCTTGTAGCTTGTTTGCACAGTCGAGTTGCTTGAGCTGTCATGCATTTGCGGGAGGTCCTGGGCGGCGCCTAGAGACCAGGAGCGCAGTGCACTTGTCGCCATTGGGCTGCTGGACTTATTGTCGTTGTCACTGCTGCAGGTCGAGAGCACAACCTTTGTGGTCTAGTCGAGCTCCAAGCTCACACATGGCGACCGCCGCGCCGCCCGCAGTCGATGGTAAGCTCATTGCTAGCTGCTAGCATGACGTTCATGACGACGACGACGGTGATTGTGGTGATAACGATCTTGCAATGGCATGTGCAGAAGGAGTTGTGACAATTGAGAAGAGCACCAACATCAAATGGCATGAGGGAGCCGTCAGTCGGGAAGCCCGCGAGAAGATCCTCAAGCAGAAGGGCGCCGTCCTCTGGTTCACCGGCCTCTCCGGCGCAGGTGAGGGGCCAAAGCTGCATTCAACTCCGAGCATACAGCTTGCTTCAGGCAGTTTCCACATGCAAGCTTGCATTCACAAAGTCGCATAATGAATCCAGCTTTCAAGCTTTCAGCACTGTGCTCTTCAACTTGAGACAGTCATTCCAGCTGAAAAGCATGCACTAAAAGCTGTCAACTTGTGTATGGTTGAGTGCTAGTGAGTGCGTTTGATGCGTGCAGGAAACTCTTTGGTTGCTTGGCTGACTGACTGAATGACAGGCAAGAGCACTCTGGCGTACACACTGGAGCACACGCTGAACAGCATGGGCAAGCACGTGTATGTGCTGGACGGCGACAACATCCGCCACGGCCTCAACAAGAACCTCGGCTTCAGCGCTGAGGACCGCACTGAGAACATCCGCCGCATTGGTAAGCTCAGCCACGTAGATGCCAGTCTCTACTTGCACATGTACAGTTGCTGGTTCATTGGCCTCATGTTTTGTGTGTAAACCGTTAATATCGCAGGTGAGGTGTCCAAGCTGTTTGCCGATGCTGGCTGCATTGTGCTGGTCAGCTTCATCTCCCCATACAAGGCTGATCGCGATGCAGTGCGCGCTCGATTGAGCCCTGGCGATTTCATTGAGGTACCTGCGCTTTCATGTTTGCAAGTGCAAATAGCTGGAATCCGACATGAGTTGTGAAGCTTGGAACACATTTTGTATGAAATACTGTTCAACAGGTTTACATGAAGATCCCCCTTGAAGTTTGCGAGCAGCGGGACCCTAAGGGTCTGTACAAGCTGGCCCGCGCGGGCAAGATTAAGGGTGAGTGCAACATTGTTGCCTTGGATATGCGTGCTTGACTTGCGTGATGCTGTCGCATAATGGTTGATGATTGGTTCAATGCACTGCAGCATCGAAACATGGGCCTTGCATGCTGCGACATACGCACATGCCTAGTTTTTGGCATGAACTGAGGATTGCGCTTGTTCAGGTTTCACCGGCATTGATGACCCTTATGAAGAGCCTGAGAACGCTGAGGTACATTGTGTTGCAATGAATTTCACCATGCACGTAGCGTCTGTGCATATGGCCATTCCCAACTTTTTTTCTGCTTTCTGCAGGTTGTCATGGAGACACACGACTCAGCTGGTGCACCCAACACGCCCGAGCACATGACAGCCATCCTTGTAAACCACCTCAAGACCAACGGGTACCTTGGTAACTAAACGGCAAAACAGCCTAGCAGCAAACCGTAGGCAGATACAAATTGTAGTAGGCTTTTGCAACGCGTCTACAGTATCCTTCCACAGCCATTATGGCTGTTGAGTTGTCAGCTGCTGTAGTAACAGCTAAGCTTTCAACATGAAAGTTCAGCACATGTGCCCAAGTTATGTGCAGGCTAACCCCGTGTGATGAGAAGCCATTGATCAAGCCATGGACGTGTGGTTTCTATGTTCTCTATGGCTGTGCAATGTCACCAGAGTTTACAAGATAGAGTGCATGCAACACCACGCAGGGAGACAAGGGCGGCCTTGTCCCCCCCCCCCTCCCCCCCCCCTCCCCTAGTCGTGCATGTTACATGCAGCATGTTCAGTACACACTTGTAAACGGCCGTGTGTGTGGGCAGGTACCTGACTAACCCTGAGCAGGCATGCATGACTAACGGGGGTGGTCAGTAGGTAGGTAGGTGATAGGTGAAACAATGAACTAGATGATGACTAGCCCGGTGGTTGTATTGTTGATGAGTGTGGACTGAGTGCAGCTTTTGGTTGCATGCGAACACGGTGGGTGCACAATGTGGTGTATGATGGCGCATGCAATGAACATGCAAGAAGTGTGATTGGCACACAGAATGTAGGCAGTCATTGTCATCAAGTAGGTTAACCACCGGGCTAGCCTACTCTGCCTTCACTACCGCTACTACTACCACCCCGTTGTGTGACTTTGCATGCATGAAATCCCCATACACTCCACACCATCCTTTGCATGGGTTATACATCAGAATCACTGAAGAGCACAACCCCATAGCGTTGAAGGGCCTCACGTGTACATCTTTAATAACCAGGGCACCAGAACACGGCATCGCGTTTTCACTTGGCATCAGGTTGGGGCATGCGCCTGTGCGCCCCTGTCTTCCATGCGGCGGTGTGCCTCACTTGTGGTGGTGCTCTTAATACGAGGTCTGCGCAATTGATGCATAAAAGCCTATATAATCGAGCTGTGCTCATTATGCGCATTTCCAATGCTTTGTTCAGCTTTTTTTTCTTAACTTGCGTTATGGCGCTGCTGTGGGTGCAGAGGTACACGCCATTGTGGTAGGGGCAATTGGAATTGTATCTCTGTGCACATTATACAAGTATAACATGTTAAAAAGAATTTAACAACAGTGTTTAGCTTTATCTAATTTTGACAATGACGATTGTAACATCCAAAAACCACAAGCTTAATAGATGTTTAATAGTTGATATGAGAAGATTGTACGTAGGTTTGCAAAGCTAAAAGAGACATGTATTACACACGCATAGGCATCAGAAATAAAATTAAACATATACATGCTTGCATCATGTTTACGTAATTGCCAACCTATGCCCGGACACGACATAACGTAATCTGTAACAATTGTCATGCTCATCAGGTGCCACATTGCAGACTACCAAACTCTACGCATCGATGTCAAGCGTAGTTATGAAGCTTGCATTCATTATTGCCTTGTAAAGTCAATCACATGCCTTGTACAGTGGGAGAATGTAGCTCACCCACATCCAAGCTGCTTACAATCAGTTTGCTTATAGCGAAGAATCAACGGCCGTAGCGGAATCGGTCATCCCTACATTCACCGGTCCATACGCCTAAACCGCATCGATTGGATTCGCCGCGCGCAAAACTCAGCTTTGCATCCATGGCCGGCCTTCAATCCCATTGCGACCGGCTCCACAAGCCACCAAGCAGACACTCCAACTCACCGCACAGCCGGCCTTCAGCACGCAAAATCAATGCAAGCTGACAGTCAATACAAAATAGCTTAGTAAAACTTGCTGTAAGGCGCGGCGGCGGCGTAGCTCAGGTGGGCGGCGGCGGCGGCGGCAAGGGGGGCGAGGAGGAGGCGGAGGACGAGGGGTTCGGGAAGTGCATCGGTAGGAGGGCACCACCTCACCACCATGGCTGCCGCTGCGAGCCGTGCGGTGCCTGTGTTTGAGGGTTTGCGGCGTGCGCCAGCTGGGCCATCCAGCAGCGGTCGTGATGCTCTGCGCACGGCTGTGCCTGCGCCCTCCCCGGCCGCCCCGGCCCGCAAGGCGACGTCGATGAGCTTGAAGGACCTCCGCGACCGCATTGGCAGCGTCAAGAACACCCAGAAGATTACCGACGCCATGAAGCTCGTCGCCGCAGCCAAGGTCCGCCGCGCCCAGGAGGCCGTCGTCAAGGGCCGCCCCTTCTCTGAGCAGCTCGTCAAGGTGAGAGCCACATTCTCTTTCACTCACACTCTCGTTCACTCACTTAGTCGCTCCTGCATTGTCTGCGGCTGCACACAAAGCGGCTCTGAAAAGCTGGTTTAGGGTTTGCATTTCTGCCGTTGTCGTTGCCTCTGCCAGCTGGCTAAGTTGCTTTTGTGTATGTATTGCAAAAACACATTGCATTGAACAGGTTGTAAGGTGAGAGACACACTTCTACTACTCACTCACTCACTTACTTTCTCATGCATTGTGCTGTGCTGCGGCTGTGCGAGAGAGTCTTGCAAAGCTGGGTCAGGGTTTGCCTTTGCCATTTTCGTTGGCCCTGCCAGCTGGTTAGCTGCCTTTTGTGCGTGTGCATATGATGCAAACACTGATTGCAAACATGCAATGGCCGCTGGCATTGAGCCGCGGACGCCCACAAGGCACACACCATTGCCACTGCGTTTATGCGCACTTGCGCGTATGTATGAGTGTACATATGTGTACGCGTATGGGCAAGTACGTGTGTGTGCGTATGTGTGCAATGTGAAGAATATGATGAACTGTCTGTTTCTTGCACAGACCCTTTACGGCGTGAACGGTCAGCTGCGCGTTGAGGACGTGGAGTCTCCTTTGACCGTCGTGCGTCCCGTGAAGCGCGTGTGTCTCATGATTGTGACAGGCGACCGCGGCCTGTGCGGTGGATTCAACACGGCCGTCATCCGCAAGGGTGAGCAGCGTGGTCGCGAGCTAGTCAAGATGGGCGTGGAAGTCACATACGTCCTCGTTGGCAAGAAGGGCATCACATACTTCTCCTCACCCATGCGCACGGAGAAGTGGGACATCTCCAAGGCGATTGAAGTGGGTCAGACCCCCACAGCGAAGGAGGCACAGGCTCTCGCTGATTCAGTCTTCTCATACTTCCTCACCGAGTATGTGGACAAGGTGGAGCTCGTGTACTCGCGGTTCATCTCCCTCATCAAGTCCAACCCTGTCATCCACACGCTTTTGCCTCTCTCACCTGCTGGCGAGGTGTGTGACATTGAAGGCAACTGCGTGGACGCTTCTGAAGATGAGCTCTTCCGCCTCACAACAAAGGAGGGCAAGTTTGCCGTCGAGCGTGAGAAGGTGTCCACCGTGACCGAAGAACTCGATGCCAACATCATCTTCGAGCAGGAACCCGCGCAGATACTCGACGCGCTGCTCCCTCTTTACCTCAACTCGCAGGTGTTGCGTGCGTTGCAGGAGTCCCTTGCGTCCGAGCTTGCCGCGCGCATGAACGCAATGGGCTCAGCTTCGGACAACGCCTCGGAGCTGTCACGCATACTCAACTTGAAGTACAACCGACAGCGCCAGGCTAAGATCACGGGCGAGCTCATTGAGATTGTGTCCGGTTCCAACGCGTAGACTAGACCGTGACCATGTTGGTCTGCTGTTCGTAACAGCAAGAGTAGTGTTGAGCATTGACTATAGATGGCAGGTTTTGTCAATATTTGTCTTTGTGGGCGCTGCTGTTGGCCAGCTTGTAGCTCAAACAGTTGAGTATACAATACTGTTTTGTCAATATTTGTCTTGGGCGCTGCTGTTGGCCAGCTTAGCGTAGCTCCAGCAGTTGCGTATACAATACCTCAGGCGAGTGTTGCTCATCATGATGTATGCCAATCCATGCAGCACTTATTGCTACTGGCACCTTCTTGAAAAACATGCATCTTTAACTGTGTACACACAACAGCGCCCTTGGTTCCGCTAAGCAAACGACGCTTATGCTTCTAGCATCAGGAACTGCAGACACAATGACACACTCCACAGTGCTGTACCTGGCATAAATGTACACCCAGTGTGGCGGCAGTGCTCCAGTGTTGGTCTTGCACAGACAATGCCGAAGCTTGATGCGAGAGATTGGTTTGCAGACGCTGTCAGCACCAATTGAGTCCATCGCTGCACTCAAACACATGCGCGCACGCAAGAGCTGCAGACACATCTCTGCTCGCAGCCCATAGTGTTTGTGTCCAACCACATGCATGGAGTTATGCTCATATACATGCAAATTCACATGTGTGCGTGCATACGACAGATGTTCAATCAGAGGATAATCCACAACACACGTGTAAACAGTTAAGCAACTCACAGTGCACAAATCACACACTCCCTCGTTCTCAGTTAAAGCAGCTTGCATCTGACAATCCACAAGCCACACAGTAAGTCACTGCGACGCACTCTCGTCGCTCCTCATCTTCTTCTCTCTCCAAGGGACATAGTCCCCATGATAACCCAGGTCTAGCAGTTTTTCCTGCCATGCAGCGTTCGTTTGCGCCTGTACTCTGCTCACCTCTGCCGCCCTGACCTCCTTCTCCATGGCGACTTGAGTCTCCAGCTCCCGAATGTTCGCCTCTCGAACCTCCCTCTCCCGCTCAATTCGGTCTAGAGCGAGGTCTAGCTCTCGCCTGAGATGCGAGGCATAAAGGACGCCTCCGACGACGACGACGACCATGGCAGCGACGACAGCGAACTCATCGGCCTTGGCAGCCATCCGCTTCAGGGCCTCCGCTGCCGACAGGTACCTTGGAGACGCCATACCCTGGAGACAACAGAGAATACGACTGACCAGGACAGAGACTGTGGAAGAGAGTGAACTACACACAGCAGGACGGTTCAGCAAGTCACCGCTGGTCTGATTTTAAGCTCTGAAAGCAAACTCGCCTGCTGCCGGCGCCGCTCACACACCCTACTACTCTGCGTAGACACAGTGCTCCGGGTGCTGCTGCGCATGCATGTGTGCCATCAACTCCCTAGCCTATAGCTATCTTTAGTCTTGTAGGAAGCGAGGGGCCGTCCACAGAAACCCTGTCGACCCACCCTCTGTGGTATGGTAGTAAGGATAAGAGCTAAGAGAATAGAGGGTAAGAATCCCTCAAACACTTACCTAAATAAGCGTTTATGAAGCTCAAATGATCAAATGATCAAAGGACGCCGGTCGCGACCGGCAGAGTCCGGTCGAGGACCGACAAACGCGCGGAACTCGCGCGCATTACCAAATTCAGCCTTCTGATAGGCTGGACGGTGTAGACAAGAATGGAGCCGCTGGATCAGAGTCCAGAAAATCTGGACCGTCCAACCCACATCCCCACAATACTAAGCAGCTCAAATATATGCATAAAAATATGCAAAGTGAGCACAACAACATGCACAGTGTCACTCACACGCGCATGCAAATATACAAGCAACACACTTGTCGCAAAGGACTTGTATTTGCAGGGGTGCAACTTGAGCAACTGCTTGAAGCACGAAATGAAATGGAAATGAGACTGCCTTTTATACTATGCGTATCATTGATCTTAAAAGGCTAAATGGCTGTCCAATGCATGAAAGAAATAAAGATAACTAGGAAACGTGGCTATAAAAGTAAATGCATTCTAATGCATGAAAGAGCAAATAAGGAAAAAGGTCCAAATTTTTCCCCGTTAACTGGTGTGCTAGGGGGTAAGACCCGGCGCCTAGCCCTAGGGGGTAAGTCTCCAACGCTTCCAGTGGGGCGCAGCTTGATATAGAGGCTTTGAGGGACCTACATAGGCAGTAGGTCAGATATCTACAGTGTGGGGCCATTAACTCGGTTAGTCCACTAGTTAGGCACTCACAGTCTCTCACAAATAGCCTGCGCGGGTCCTCGACTCAATCTTGTTGAAGACCGGCGCTGCCAAAAATTTGCCTGTTTCATTGGGATGAGTGAGAGGGCGGCGGAGGCGGCGGAGGCGGCGGCATCGCCTGTGTACTCGTGGTAGTGCGGGAGGTCGGCAGCGCTGCCTGGCCCTACCTTCAGCAGACAGATGATGATGAATTGATGGAGAGAGGCATGGACGACGCCTCTACCTCCGCCTTGAGCCTGGACGATTGGCTAGCCATCCTGCCAGAGCTCTACACCTGCTGCCGACAAAAGAACTCTGCGAACAGGTGAACAGACAATGGTTATTCGTCATGTTCTTTCTGCGCTACTTTTGTGCTTGTCAACCTACAACTAAGCCTAGTTATCTAGCAGGACATGATAGGGAGGTGAAATGATAAGTAAGACGCTGCAGTACATCGTGTGGCTCCATTACGTGTGAATGGCTGCGTAACTTACACACATATGAATGTGTGTGAGTACATACTTGCATACGCACACACAATTGCAAGCATGTGGGTGTGGATGCACACCGTCTTGCATTCAGCGCATGTGCGCGCGCGCATGCACATGCGCTGAAACCGGATACAACAACAAACATATGCACATGCATGCATAGAAGTCAGCCACACGCCACCAACAGAAATACACACGTTCATTGAACAAGGAAGACTGCCACATACACAACCAGGCTCACCTCATCAAACTTGTGGCCGCACGAGGTAGAAGCAAGTCCTGCAGCGCCCACCCTACCTGTGCGTCCAACCCAGCCGAAGATTTGACCAAGCTCAGCATGTCGTAGTTGAAGACGGTGCGAACCGATCACATCCCATGTCTCGCACGACACCATACTCTCTGTCTCCACCACTCTTTTTACCTTCTTGTTGCCATCTTCGCGTGTGAGCTGTGTGCATACGCGCATGTGTGTCATCTGTGGCTTTGAGGTATTTGTACCGCCAGCGCTATTAAACTGCAACCACAAGCAAGGAAGGCTGATGGGAAGTTTTGGCACTGCATGCCATATACAATGCGTCAAGTAGGCAGCTTACAAGAAGGCATGCGCGGGCCACATGTGCACATATGCGAGTTTAGGGATAACCGTACATGTATGCCAGTAATTGGCGGTGGGTGAGAGAAAGAAATGTTGGCCACACGCGAAGGTTCTTGCCGGGCAACATGGCCAAGGAGGGTGCCTCCTCAGCCACCTGTACACAACAGCAACATGTTGATCCATGTTATCCATTGCAAAGCAGTCCAAGTAGTGCACTCAATGCGCATGTCTAACAAGCAGTAAGTTACACAATTACTTGGATGCTACTACAAAGTAGCTTCCATACAACACTGCTGCCTGTTACACGTAAGCCAGGCCACGTTGCGCTACAAAACAAACAAACCACACGACATTAACAATTTATATGTGTGCAGCACTGCCTTATGCGACCATGCACATACTACACAGATTACAAACACAATGCAAAGCAGTTGCTTACATCACGTCCACGGGCTGTACAGTACTGCTCTGTAATCACTCGTAGAGGAACAAGCATGTGACTAAGCAGACAGATCAACTGATTGACTATTTGCTTACACTGCTCCACATGTGCCTTCAGTAATGGCCATCAGCCCCGCGTCAGTGCCCTTCGATCCGTCCAGTGTCCATGCTTTGCTCCACCACTTCATCATTGTCAATTTGATGCATGCATGCAGGGAGGAGGAGGGGGGGGGGGGCGTTACCGATGTCCCCAAGAAGCGAGCGCTCGCTTTGCCTAAGAGCCAACCTATAGCGACGGATAAGTACGTAGCTGCCAACCCAAGCTGCGAACGAGACCGTAGCCAACCCTACCCAAGTGCTCATGCCACAAATCCGAATGTCGATTAAGGGTGTGCTTTGTGCATGCAATGGGAGCCCTAGCCAATGTCAAAGCCGTTGTCGTCGGTGTCAATGTTGGTGTCGTGCTGGTCCAGTGCTGACTACATTGTCGCTGCTGTGCCTGTGCTAGTGCTAGTGCTACTGCTGCCTCTTTGCCTACCTGCTTGCCCTGCTCCCGCCAATCCCGTTAGCGTTAAGGAGTCATCTTCGTTGTTAAAGCAGCAACCAATAGAGCGTTGCTATTGCTCCCCAACTTTGTTGCGTTAGCTGTCGCGCGGGGGAGGGGGGGGGG